>JAZHYW010010539.1:0-90756 GCA_037355805.1 Ixodes ricinus | reverse complement strand
ACCATTGTCTGAAATAGGGAAGAGAAATTTCTCCTCGCCGATGCCCTTTCCCTCTCAAAAGTTCTCTTTCCCCTCGCTTCAATTGGATCTGGCGCGACACGTGACCGTTGTCTTCCCATGATCCCGCGCGATTCTGTCGTCTGCTCGAAACCAGCGCCATCACTGGGCCAGGCGTAGCGGCGGCTCCGTTGTTCGCGGCCCGGCCGTAGGTTTTGTTATATTTTACCACAACCTCGGCGGCAACGCGATGCCATCATGCTGCGCTATAGATTGCACAAACAGCATTGCGACAGGAAATAACCTTTTTTGTCGTCCCAACGGGAAAGGAAAATCCTCAACGGCGAAGACAATGGCTCCGCCGGATCGGTCGGAAAAGTTTCGAGTGCCTCCGAGGGAGACTTTGCGATGTAAGTCATTGTCAATGAATCGTATTACCTGTCTCTTTCGGTCTCGCCGATGAAGATCGCGTAGTACGATCATGAGACGAGACAAACATGGAACTATATTACCAGCACGAAGGACTTAGACACGTCTTTTCGCGCGTATTTATTCATAGAAACTGACTCGCTCACTCTTAGCTCGCTTGCATTGAGTCGGCCGAGTTGAGAACGATGCGTGAGAGACTAGGGTGCCACTAAAATAAAAAGGGTTGTAGTGTTACCCCGTGCATCTTGCGTCAGTGAAAGGAGAGTCACCAACAATTGAGCACCTCGCGATTTTGTTTGTGCAACATATTTCCGTGATCGGTACTTCACAAATGGCAACTAAAGATATGCGATGCTGCATTTATTTTTCAGGATCACTTCACGAACGATCAGTTTGTGCCAGTGATCTTGGCAAAGACTGGCCTCAAGAAACTCAAGCCATATGCAGATCCTTCCATTTTTTTCACACCGACCTCTTCCGAATGTGCAATATTTTGCCTTGTAGCAATAAATATTTTCATGACTTCATCTTTGTATGTGATTTGTCTTCTGTGATTTATAAAACATCAATTATTGACAATAACAAAATTGCTCTTGTATTCAAAAGGCGTTGCTGAAGGATCCCTCTGTCTTCGTTTTGTAACTCACAAAGTAAGGTACGCCCGTGGGTGTGCGGCAAGGCTTATGCTCTTCGAGAGTGAACTCAAGGGTCTACCTTGCGCGTGAGAACGTCAAAATACTAATATATGTGTAAAATGAGAAACGTGCTGGCAAGGCAACCGAGCACACGCAATTTTTCATTTTAACGGAGGGGATACAAGTGAGTGTATTTGATTATTTGACGGGTAGTTTTATGCACGAGGCGCGTAAACAGCAGACGTCGCATATTCCTCCGCTCGCATGAGCACAGTTGAAGGTAGTATTCGACGCTTATAAAATGTGTATGAAAAGTGTATGAAGTAAACCAAGCTGCTGAATTGACAAAACGATCGGTGATGCTAAACATTACCGAAAAGTCTTGTTTTACACGATGCATAGTGGTGTCATTTATTTGCTTAACTCCAGCGATGCCGATTTTTCAAATGCACTTTGTTCAAGATACTAAAACGTTTTAGTAGAGCGTACGCTAAGGATTGCGAGCCTTGCGGGCGTGTGCCCAATTCATGCTCAAAGCGACGGCACGAGCTCCCGCTAGCAACGCAGTCCTTGGCCACGAAACTCTATTTAGACGCAGGGAGAGGTGCATTTTATCGTGTGCCTGCTCTCAGCTTTTGCTGCAATAAACGGGTAAACGAAATATATTTTAGCAGTGCATGCCGATGTTCCAAAAAACTCAACTGCTTTTTTTTATTATTATTCGTTTGCGTTTAGCGAAATTGGAGAAAGCTTGTCTTCACGCCCGAGCGATTCCAACTCTGCTCGTGCTACTACATTTGCCGATAGAGACGTCTTCCCGAACTTTATAACTCCAATAAAGGTGCACAAACGCTAGTTTCTTCATGTTAGAAAACAAAACTCTCTTTATATTAGAAAAAAGAAAATCTAGTCCGCTGTATCCAATAACATGAACGGCCAGGCACCCGGTTGTGCCCGGCACACAGGCGCGCGCCGTCGCGCGCGTTGCGGGCCCAGCTCAGACATGGCGGCGGGGGGCGTGGCGCGGACATAGGGCGAGGAGGATTGCCGTCGATGGAAAGGAGGAAAACGAGGGGAGAGGAGGAATTGCGCTACCTTTCCGTATACAGGGGCTTTAGAGTAGCGCAATCTAGAACGCCGTCTCTCGGCGACTAGCGGCGAACGCCCGGAGGTTCCAACTCCGGTCAGAAATGCATGGGGAACGTGAGAAAATCGTTGTTTCTTCAATGTTGTGGAGATGTACGGAACGACAATAGTTTTTGACATAATAAAGGAACATTTTAGAATCATTTGCGCTGAGTTGTGTGCCAAGTAAGGACGTAATTTGTTTTTAAAAATTGCACGAGCGGCATCATGCAGCAGACGACGCGGCGACGTCACAGCGTCCACGTGACCCGCTCCGGCCAACCCAAAGAGCCCATCTCCGCTGCGTGCAAAAATCGTCTGCTTCAAACGCCATTGCCTTGGAAATTGCCTTCTCAAAATTTGCACACGCATCCGATATTATTAAAACTTTGATAAAGTGTTTAGTGCTTTACCAACTTCACGACAGACTAGTTTTGAAAAGTGTGAACTCGCCGTTTATTTTTTAATCAGCCGTGTTGCGTCGATCTCCATGTATTCTCCCATAGGGCGGGCCGCCTCCTGGAACCCTGAGTACCACGTGACTCGCGCCGAGCTGCTCTGTCGGCCATGTTGTCGGCAAAACACGCGGATCAAAGGATTGCGCTACTCTGCTCCGTAGGAGCCTATATAATGCTCTAGGCCCGGGTAGCAAGGACGTTTAAATAGGGCAGGACCCGGCATGACGTCATACCCAGCGACGCCGGAAGAACAACCCAATCCCAGACTGCCCCGCGCACCGACGCTCTCTCATCCAAACTAAATTCAACCATGCTCCCATCGTCTGCTCTCCGCTCGGTCGTTAGGCTTAGGCTACGTCTGCTCCGGTGCCTGCGGTCTGCTTCGTCTGCTCGCTGTCGCGGCTGGCTTTCGATTCTGATCGGCGCACCAAAAGATGTTTCGATGCGAACCCGAATACTCATCACGGCGGAGTGAAACCAACATCTTCTCGAAGCAGAATTTGTACGGCTTTCTCAACCCGCGATGCCCTTCTCAGCACGACACACCACAGCGCCTTCTCAGCGTTCGTGCCTACGATCCTTCTCAGCGTTCGTGCCTACGATGACTGACTCGCGATCGCTTTCCAAAGCCGCGCTACGACGACTCGTTCGAGACGACGCTCCAGGCGCGGTCGCGCGGTGTCGAGAGCGTCCGCTACACGCCGACTTCCTAGTCCTACTGGTCAGGCAAGTGTTGGGCTCGAAATCTCGCCTGTTCGACACCGATTCAGTCGGTGCGTCGTCTAGAGCGTCTCAACTCTAGTCACTTACTTTCTGCTGGGCAACCAGGCGTTCGTTTATAATAATCTCATCCAATTCCGACCATACCGGTTTAAAAGTCTCCCGTTAAGCGCTGTTTCAAATAACAGTGGGTGCCGCCATTACTTCGGTGCACACAATCGCGTTGCCACGGAAATGCCATGGCAACGAGGGTTGTTTGCACCGAAATTAATGGCGGCGCCCACTCACTAGGCTTCCCATTGGTCAAGAAATGTTCGTCGCGGCTCGTGGCCACGCCTACTTCCGTTACACTTCGCTCCATGCATTGGGGATAGGGACGCCACCTCCTGCCCATTATAACCTCCTTGACACTAGGCACACTAGGCCTAAGATGCGAGCGATGCGAGCAGAAGCCTTGTTGAGCCAAGCCTATCAACATAGCCACCTATACGTAAGAGAAAAGAAAACTCCCCAAAACCATGCGTACTTGCTAATTTTGGGCAATAAAGCTAATAAATATTAAGAACATTTTTAATGCTGTTTTATTACTCAAGAGTTCTTTTTCTCTTTTTCTGCGATAGCGAAAAATATGTCGGCGACATAGTTTCGTTTTCAGTTCCGTTTACCCGGAGGCGCGAGAATTTGAGTTCCGGTGTAACGGGATTACTTTTACATTGCATATGAATACAAAACCAAACAGCACCGAGATAGTTGTTTCGTTTAAGCAGCAATTTCCGTTTAAGCGATTTCCGTTTTAACGAAGACTCTACTGTATATCCCATTTTTCGTGAAGCAAACGACGTAATGTCTTTTACTAGGGCTTTTTAATTCGAAATCACTTATCATCCCAAAATCTTGGGAAATGAGCGGAGTTGCCCTTTAAAGGACAATGAAGGCGATTTAATTTAATTTTTTTAAATTGTGTTTTTAGGCTTCTTGGGAACCTGGCATACTGCCTAAATTTTTATAGACATTTGTGACGCATATTTCTATACCTACGAAAGAACTGAAGAAACCGAAACTCAACTATCTGCGTTTCTCGTTTTTGGGCCTCCGAAAACGGAGGTGACGTAGGAGTGATGTCACACGTGAATTGTCGGTACCGGTAGCATTTAGGGCGTCGAGACTCTGGTTACAGCGGTGGGTTATAGCAGCGCGGTGGCGCGGTCGTTTCGCCGAATTTGTCAACATGGACGGCAATGCCGCTCTCGCGAGCGAGTTCGAGCTTCCGTTCGGTAACCGAACACCAACGGAACGGGAGTACGTGCGTGGCGGCCTCTGCTATCACCCGACGGAGACCGCACAGCCGGCAACGAGCGGCCCGCATGCCGAAGGACGGACGCCGGGGAGATGCCGAGGGGAAAGCGGCAGCGATCTGGCCGTTCTGGCCGTCAAAGCGGCGCGTCAGCGACCAATCGCTGACGCGCGACGTCGCAAACGGCGCGCGTCAGCCTGTTTGGCGGGGCCAAACGCGCGACGTCACAAACGGCGCGACGCGCCGTTTGTGACGTCGCGCGTCTTGGCCCCGCATCGGTCACGCGAGCTCCGCTTCTCCTGGCTTCTCCCGCAACTCTCGGGGCGTCGCCCCAGTCGATCCCGGTGCAATTATTACCACGACTGTTTTATTGATTTGCGCGGCACACAAGCGCCGGTTTCGGCTGAAATTTGGGCAACGTGGCCTGAGACGTGCCTGGAACCCAGTTCAATCGCCAAAAAGATGTCCTAAATTGCCTTCATTGACCCTTTAACTCTTTAATACAGAGTTTAAGCAACACTTCTAATGGAGTTTTAGTTACTCTGCACAAACAAGTGAAATCAACTCCTCCTGGAGAGTTTCTTTAACTCTTCAATACAGAGTTTAGACAACACTTTTAATGGAGTTCTAGTTACTCTACACAAACAAGTAAAATCAACTCTTCCGGGAGAGCATGTTTAACTCTTGAATACAGAGTCTAGGCAACACTTCCAATGGAGTTGTAGTCACTCTACACGATGGAGTGAAGGTAACTCTTCCTGGTGAGTACGTGTAACTCTTGAATACAGAGTTCAGGCAACACTTTAATAGAGTTGAAGTAACTCTACACAAAGGAGTGAAGGTAACTCTGCCTGGAGAGCATCCTTAACTCTTTAACAAGGAGCTTAGGCAACACTTCTGATAGAGTTACAGTCACCCTACACAAAGGAGTGATATTAATTCTCATCAAAGAGTTTGGGCAACACTTTTAATGGAGTTATAGTTACTCTACACAAAGGAGTGAAATTAACTCTGACACTTGCACATCAAAAGAGTAGTTTTGACTCTCGCATAAGTATTGGCGTGACTCTCTATAGAAGAGTTAGATGAACACTCGCATGGGAGAGTTAAACTTACACTCGTCGTTGAAGAGTAACTGTGACTCTCCATAGAGAGTGCGGTTTGCGACAACCCAGTTACTCTCCAAAAAGAGTCGAGTCGACACTTGTCGACCTCCTTTTTTTTTAGGAGTGAATATTTAGCACTATTTCGCGCATTCAGTTCCCGGAAATTAGCAGCGCATTCGGGAAGTTGAAGTTGAGTGGTACTTGTTTTCGCAACTCGCGGAAATTATGACAAACGGTTCCTCTAGTAATTTAGTGGAACAAGAAATATTATAATTTATGTTACATAATCATCAAACCCGCGGCGTTTCTGTAACCATCGGTTCGAGACAGATTCTCTGTCGCTCGGTTAACAAATATTCATTCAACGCCATAGCGCACTTCCCAGACGCGCTGATCAATCTTGCCATCTACTACACCACTGCAACATTTCATTACGGGCTTGAATCATCGAAGATATGTGTCATAGGCCTTCAAGCGATAAGATGTGTTTTTAGAATTGAGTTGTAAAAAATTGGTTGTCAAATATATTCTTTTTTCTTTTACAAGAAATGCTTACCTTACTCTGAGTGCCTATGCATTCAACCATAATAACGTAAAAATGCAGCATGAGTAAACAATGGGCAAGCGGAGCACAGCGTCATGCACGAAGCCCGAGGAGCCCCGGCATATGGCGCCTCGGAGTCGCGTCCAACCGGCGCGCCGGCAACCCGGCCGTGGCCGAAATGGCCGAGGGGCAGGCGCCGCGACGTTGCAGCGTCGTGCGCCGCTGTCCTCTACTTTGCAGTGTAAGCAGGCACACGGCGCATGGTGAATTCTACAAATCCCCATGAGCCAGTAATTTCATTGAAGTGAGACACGTGTGAACGTGGCATTTCGGATCGGCGGTAGCCTTTTTGGAACCGTTTTTCGTAAAATTAAGATTCAACTTCACGTCTCTATGACCTCACCGGGTTCCGGTGACATCTCGCCTCTTGAAGTTTCCCCCAAAATAAACGTTGCTACTGCTGCGTGCAAGACTGCCCCAGTCGTGAAGGTGAGTAAAGCGTCAAACTTTTCCGCTTCCTTCAAGATCTTGGGAAACGGCACGGCAACAAAGTTGATTGCTGCAGTGCGACGCATCAAGTAAGTGAATTTTACACTAATTGTTGAAGTGAACGAAAATAGATGTGCAGGCTTGGAAAATGATCTGATAAACTCGTTTTGCAGACTACTCGGCAAAATAACATATTTATAAAAGTTGTTTTACGAGTCTCTGAGACAGCTACGTAGAGAAATACGGTAGGAAAAATCGGGTCAATTGTTGCTTCGCAGTGACGTCGAAAATCAGGCGATCAGGTCTTCAAGCGAGATGCCCGTCGGCCCGTTCCGGCACTCGCAGTTGTAGGCGTGCATTTGGTTGCGACCGCGCGCGCCATTCGGCACGCGCCGTCGCAATTAAAACCTTTCAAACCAGCGAGTTTTCAAATAGTGGATTTTCGTAGAACAAACTTGCGCTGAGTCTAATTTTAATGCTGAGTCTGGGGACAAATGTGACGGTGTGCAGAAAACAGGATGGAGACGTTTTTCTTTAGAAAAAGCTCATGCGAAGCGTAAATATCGTTCTCACACGTACACTTCGTTGCCTGTCGCCGTTTTACACCAGGCTTCTGTATTGTTCTCTAGCATGCAGAGTTTGGTTCTAATTACCCACGTTTTATTCTAGTGTCGTGGGGGCGTCGGGAGAACAAAAGGACGGTCGAGCGAGACGCGGGCGGGGGCCAGCCGGTGTGGAGAGGGGAAGAGTGTGCTGCACGAGGCTGTGGCCGGGCAGGAACGATAGAGCCGTTCTGGCTGGTCTTCTTGCCCATGGCGATCCCCGGAGCATTCCACCAGCGAGGTTCGGATAAGGACCGGCGGAAGCGGCGAGCCGTGGCCATTCCGGCCTAGGCCATGACGCAGGAGTGGTTCCGCAGCGAGACTCTGGCTGTGATAGCCCGGAACAGCTAGCCTTACGCAGCGCTGGAGTACGGGAAGGACGATCCGCAGGCGTGGACATGGACTCCGACTGCGAGCTATGAACGACGGGCGACAACTAGGGTCGGCGGGTCCGGACTGCCGGCTCTTGAAGAGGGGCAATCGGGAAGTACAGTAAACCCACTCGCTGCCCTCTCGTTGTGTTGTGTCACTTCCTGAAAAACGAGCGAAGCACAGACCGATCGGGCGGCGATTATTATAGAGCGACCGCACAAGTGGTGAAGACAACTCAAACTGGTGTCCAAATGACAACTCTAGAATATGCTCTAAATACTTAAACCTATCAAGGCTCCCGGTGGTTTAAAAAAAACGCATAAAAGAACCAGGGACATGGCGCGCATGAGCACACGGGGACTGCTGAAATCGGGGTCACCGTCGTTAGACACGGCCCGACAGGCAGACTGGCCGCCCCGTTAACATAGACACCTCCGCTTGTGGCACTGAATGCAGCACTCTCGTGGCGCCGCCTGGCCATTGCCGGCTGGCTATCATGCACTTGCGCCATCTTGCCCCGAATGACACATAAAACATGATATCGCACAATGTGCAAGATCTCACTCGAAGCTTCGATCGATCGTGACACCGCCTTTGTTGCACTTCCTGAGTGATGACTCATGTGCGAAAGGTACGGTGAGGTGCGCGGAAAGATAAAATTGTTTGTACGACTGGATGCTGATGAGGATCATGCGAGTCACTTAATGTTATCGCAGCAGTGCGAACGTTATAGTTGACGCAATCATAAAATTCTATGCCCACCGGCACCAACTTGGCAACAGGACCCGAAATCCACACGAGGCTTTCTATGCCACAGAGAGAGGAGCGCTAACCGTTTGGAGCGCTTCCCCAACTCCGACGTTCCCGCGCCGCCTCGAGGCGCCATTATCCGTTGGCGTCTCACCGTCTGCCGTGAAGGGAAGAGCAAATACCGAGGAGAGACAAAAGCGAACCCCCCCCCCCCCATACCCCCTGTGCCCTCCACAGCTAGCTGAGACATTGCAGAGGGCGCTGGCAAGGAAAGCCTGCAAGAACAAGCACCCCCTCCCTCCCCTCCGCCCTCCACAGGACCCAACGTGTTTACATGGCGGAGGAGCAGGCGAACGACACACAAACCAACTCTGAACCCCACGCAGTGGTTGCGAAGCGGGAGTCTCCTCGCCCACTAAGATGTCCCGGGAGCTCACGTGACCAACCCAGCTAAGATAATACCAGCGCTCACAGCGACTCATCATGGCCATGGTCCTCAGACTCACGTCGTCACGCAGACAAACGCAATCACCGGACTCATATCCACCCTAAGACTCGCGTCTTGATTCAGGCTCATGCTCATGAGTCTCGAAACTCACAATCACACTTAAGAGATCTCAAAACTCACGCTCATGACTACTTCACTTAGAGCTCAAGCTCACACTCACTATCACGAGTCCTCAGAGCTCACGCTCACACTCGCGCTCATCAGTTCTCAGAACTCACACTCAAACTCATGAGTTCTCATGACTCAAACTCACACTCAAGAGCTTTCAAAACTCACGATCACACTCATGATCATACTCACGCTCATGTGTTGGCAGGACTTACACTCACACTCACACTCATGAGTTCTCAGAACTCACGATCAGACTCACGCTCATGAGTTCTCAGGACTCACACTCACACTCAAACACAAGAGTTCGCATAACTCACGATAACACTCACACTCACAATTTTTCGAGACTCGCGGCCTCACTCACGATCACCTCAAATCTGACGGTGAGCGTGAGTGATCGTGAGTGATCGCACTCATGACTGAGAATGCCGATTTATGGGGGAGGCACAGTGGGGGCAACCGTCAGTCGTGCTGACTCCCCAACGCTCGCGTTCCCACATTGTCTTATCTCCAAAAAGACGAGAAAAGTACCCTGCAAAGACGGCAGTGATGTCCTCTTCCCGATGTTCTCTTCTTTCCTTCCCAGTGATGTGTCCTTCCTACACTAGCTAATTTTTTCAACTACAGCTCAGACACGCAGTCGCCTATTGAGGCCGACTAACGTCGGGCTGTATAAACACAGACACGTTATCATGTTCTGTTTTCCAGCTTGCGGAAACGTCTGTGGTGACCTCGACCGATTCGTCGTACGAGGCACTTTTCGGCAAGTAGATATGAGAGTCCATAAACAGCTCTCTTGTTTTTTTTGTATGGGAGACTTTCAACGATAACTGAGCAAACTGTGCGGATCCTGGTTTTTCTTTCTTCATTTCTATTTCTTTTTGAGTGGCCCATAAACGGCTTGACGTCTCCTTAGTGGTTCACTTATCTATGCCAGATAGATTGTTGAAAGCCTATCTTGCATGAAATCCAAGATAGATATTTCGGGAATTGTTGCTTCTGTCGTCGCCCGAGGGGCCCCCAGTAGACTAAACGTCGGACGGCTGAACGGCTAAGAGACAGCCACTACCGCATTATATCTACCCGCCATTGACACCTGCGTTGCCGACTGACAGCAACTGCGGAGTCGGTTCTACTTGGTTGCATTTAAATTTCTGTTTAAAAATTATACATAAAAATACGGGTCTATTGTTCACGTCAATGTCTAAAGCCTAGCCTAAATAGGTATTACTTTTAGAGCGCAGATCTTAGGCGCCCGTTTCCGGCTTGAGCGGCGCCAACGTCGCCGTCGGCGTCGCCGTCGCCGTCGCCGTTGCCGTCGGCGTCGGCGTAACCGCGTGGTGCATGATGGGCAATTTCCCCGCTAAATTTAGCGGAAAATTTTCCCGCTAAATTTAGCGGAAAACATTTTCCCGCTAAATCTAGCGGAAAATTTTTCCCGCTAAATCTAGCGGAAAATTTTCCCCGATAAATCTAGCGGAAAATTTTTCCCGCTAGGTTTAGCGGAAAAACGTTCCCCGCTAAATCTAGCGGAAACTTTTCCCCGCTAAATTTAGCGGAAAATTTTCCCCGCTAAATCTAGCGGAAAATATTCTCCGCCCCCCCCCTCGAGGTCACGTGACCCCCAGGCCACGTGACCCCCCCCCCAGGTCACGTTACCCCCCCCCCCCCCGTGCCTTCTCCTCCTCCTCAAGAGCTGCGCTCTAATTCGGCGTTACAGGGAGTTGTAAACGGCTTTCATTTTGATTCTGCGCTTTAGCCCGGAATTCGACGACGGTGATTGTGACTTCTTTGTAATTAGTCAGGGTGGGACATGTTAGTTGATGAGTTGGTACGTAATAATAATAATAATGTTCTGTGTATACAGCCGAAAATTAGCCGCCCCCAATGGGCATCACCTCTCCGATTAGCGCAGAAGAGCACCATCACATTTTCTCATGTTCCGCCTGCTACACATTTTGCTTGATTGATTTCTTTTATTTAAACAAAAATACATTCACATGGACAGCATCACATTTCAGAACAATACAATAAATGAAACATATTTCTATGATTAGTTTTGCGGGAAAGATTTTTTCTAGGAAATGTGTTTTTGCGAGAAAACCGTCCTAGTGAAATTGGTAGGGCTTACATTACGATGTGAATCATCTTAATTTTTATTCTCCACTCTGAACTTAATGTATTCGTGGTTAATTAAAGTCAGGATATCAATGCCTCGTGCGATTTTTTGAACTAGTGCAGTGGTTGTAGCCTGTAGAAGATTTGAAGGATTTTCGTCGGAAGCCAGCCTGCGTTGTGATTTATTGAAGATGTTACATTTATTTCCTGGTTATATAAGAAGCGGAGGGCTACTAGATCAGCTTTCGCAGGTCTGCTTCATCACTCATACAACGTCACCCTCAACGTGTCGGCTCGAAGAACCAAAGTTCCGCTCGAGCGCGCTTCCGCCGCCACAGCTTCACACGCAAAAGGGCGCCGCATCCTGCTGAAAGGGGGACTCAAGTGGTTTTTGAGTTCGTGTTTTGATGATGACAGCTGAATTTAGACGCCCTAAGTATCCCTAAAAACCGAAACGTATAGTCATACGGTGATTATTTCTTTAATAAAAATGCAATTGAAGGCCGCCAAACCTCGGATCCATCCGAAAACGAAACCACTCTCATTGGTCCTCGCACGCTTATCAAAAGGATCTCGGGCCAATGGCGCTGGACGACGTTCCGTCGCGCAGTGATCCCGAGGTAGCCGCATCGGCCGAACCTCTTTGTCATTCGAGCTTCGATCATGGCGGAGTTCTCTACGCTCGAGGACCTGACGCCGTTAGAGGTTGAAATTCTTCGGCGGACAGCCGATCTGGGGAGGATTTCCTATGACGCCACTCCGATGTGCGATGAGGACGATAGCAGCGCTTCTTGAGTCATGTTCGGTTTCCGGGGACGACGAAACGCAGACCTTTTCGGGCGTTCTTCGATTTGCGGTTTGGGCAAGTCGTAACCAAACCGACGTTTGACATCGCAGCGTTACCTCTGGTACGTGATGTCAAGCGATGTCGCCACGTTGACTTTCGCCTCGGGAGGACGGGGGAAGGCTGGTTCAGACATGTGCAACGAGCGCGTACCTACGACTGCGTCCGGAGCGACCGGAACGACCGCTCAGCGCCGCGCGTACACACACCTGCAACCGCTACAAGCAGCGCAGCGGGTCGCCGCCGTCAGCTGTTTCAGCGGCCCCTCGAAAGAGGGGACGCACTCCTACTCAATGCCGTAACAGAATATAGACAGGCAGTTTTCAATAGCCTAAAGCTTTATTATTATTTTTTCTTGATAGGCTTGCAGGGTACAGTGGATGAAAAAAATAAAATAAAAAGATGCAGTACGCCGTCTTGGACGATCACAACTCTAATACACGACATTGCAATAGTACAAATATCGCCACACGCCTTTTCTACGATTATAAAAGACAATGTAATCTTAGCAGCGATATAGCAACGTAGAAATATGATTTCGTGATCAGATAGACGTTGCGAGCGTTCAGGATTGCTAACACTAATCACTTTTCTCCGGTGATGAAAACGCGTGAAAATTCGCATCCTTTATACGGTACGCGCCAGTAATATCTTGCACTTGAGCACACGCATGGAATGCGCCAAATAAGAAATCCGGGCGATGTTCGAGGACACAAATGCTTAGAAAGCACCACTGTAGTCGAAGTAAAACACGACGGCACGGGCGTTTCTGCTCTCTTGAGAGTGCCGCCACGACATCGCCGCACGAGTAGGTGGATCTTCCCTTCTAGTACGTGCTGGGTTATCATAGCGACACACGACGAAAATTCACAGTCAAGGATAGCGCTTTTACGCGGAACGATGAGCTTTCACCACGCCGTCCACGCCGACGATCACCACCGACGCCATGCGGATAGAAGGAGCCGGCTGGCCCGCGACCGGCACGACCGGCCTGCAAAGCGCGCAGATACGTGCGCTTCCGCGCATTCCGGGGAAACGGGAAATTCACCCCCCGCGAAGGAAGGCAAGGAGAAAACGTAGTCCCTTGTTTGTTAAACGATAATTGCAGTGTCGCGTATTCTAAACTAGAAATATTTTACGTCTTGTGAAATTATCATGCACAACATATTTAAATGAACTGAAAATTGTTTCTTTAGCGAAACTTTACAAATGCCGCCAAAATTTTCAAACATACGATAATTTCATTGGTCCTCGCAAGTACAGAAAAGAGTCCGCACGTATTTTATTCCTGCGTGATTAATAGGCGGTTCTGCCTTCTAAAACTGAAGATACTCATTCACTGACACTTCCTTAACGCCACCGCACCAAAAAGTAGCTTCTCCAAAAACTGCTTGAGTGTCCCTTTAAAGGGATGCTGAACCGAAATCTGGATTCCACAAAACACGCTGCAAAAGCGTGCAACGGGATGCTACAAACACCAAAACATCACTCATACAGCGATATCTCAGACGGATGACCGTATTTTTCAAGAAAAGGAGGCGCATTTGACAGGTTTGTTGACGTCACGTTTCTCCGAGAATGAGAAAGAACGGCCTCGCGTCTTCTCCGCCTCGCGGCCTTGAGGGAGCGAAGCGAAGAGAGGAGGAAACTAGGTATCTTGACATCACGCGCCTCGTCGACCTTGTTCAATGTCCACCTCTTTTTCTCAAAATACGGCCGTCCATTCGAGATATCGCCTTACGAGTAGTGTTGTAGGGATTGTAGCGTCCCGCCTACATCTCCTGCATTGTTTTTCTGAAATCCAAATTTCGGTTCACCATCCCTTTAATGTCGAACGTCTACTCCTCCGCTAGGGGCGCTACGCGCCTTTTACAGAGCGCCCCCTTTAGTTCTCGCACGGAGCGTATTTAGTTTGTATACTTGCCGAAAACCTACCCCAGTAACGGGCGCCAGGCCATACGTATCAATAAATAAACGAAGCGAAAGCCTCTTTGATAACACGTCGCCGTTCTTTAATGCTGCGGACGACGGACCAATCAAGTTGAGCCTTTAATCATGTATGTGTTGTACCCACCCTGAACACAATGAGAAGACAAGACAAACTCGAGACGTAAAAAGTTTCACAAGCCATGTATATTGTAGGATTACTCCAAACGTTTCGGCCGTTATAGAACGGATACCAAACCAGTTTGCTCAAGCTTCGAGGCATGCTAGTCCTGCATCAGCGTCACGTATCCTGCAGGGAGTCGCAATCTTTAAAAAATGTCTCCCGTATCCAGTAGAGCCCGGCAAGGGCGATGTTGATGTCTGTCGGATACTGGATGCTCTTGCGCAGGCATTGCTTTGATGCGAAAACCCAGTTCGAGAAAAGAAAAACACAACAAATCAATTAATTAGTATACACCTTGGTTCGGTGACGACCTTCCCTCCCACACTGAAGTTTGTAAGTGTGCCTGCTATTTTGCACACGCGAGTTGACTTAGGTTTGTTTGTAATACCAAATGAGGCCTTTTGTGTGTCCAGTACAAATGCACCAGTGCTACTGGTTCACGCACATCACTGAAAACATTTAGTGAGTTATTGTTAGCAATACATCACGCTTAATATTGGGAGACTTTTGTACACTCGTCTATTTTAAATTGGTGAAAATAAACTTGCTTTAATGATGAGTAATAGTTATGAAGATAATAACATCTAATTTTAAAAATAATTAAGATTAACGGTTAAATGCCGTACCTATAGAAGATTAGAAAATTAAAAATATAAAAAATGAAGAAAAACTCCGGACTAATTTTATTTATATATTTTTTTATTTTAAGGGTTTACTAGTACCTCCATGACAACAAGATTTTTTTCACACGATGTCCACAAGTGCTTATTCGATACTATGAATAGTCGAAGAGCGGACATTTTTTATCTTCATTGAAGGTAAGGAAACGAACATTCAGGCGTATTTATGATGGACCTTACCATTAAATAAATACTTAAGGGCCTGTAGTTATATGGACAATGGGTGTAAAAATATGTCTTGTTTTCGATTCGGGCAATGGTAAATACATAGAAAAAATCCGAAGTACACGTCTTGTTCTGGAGCGCAGCTGTTAGGCGCCCGTTTCCGCGTTTCGCGGCGTCGCCGTCGCGGTCGGCGTAACCGCCCCGCTAAATTTAGCGGGAAATTGAATTGGTGTGGAGGTCACGTGACGTCACGCTTCCCTCTAAATCTAGTGGAGAATCTGAATTTGTTCCTGGGTGAAGTGACACGAACTCATATGACGTCATTTTTCTCGCTAAATTTAGCGGGAAAACTGAATGGGTGTTGAGGTCACGTGACGTCAATTTCCCCGCTAAATTTGCCTGGGAACTTAACCCGCTATAATTTATTTGGGTAATTTTCGCGCTATATTTAGCGGGCTAAGGGGGAGGAGGGGACGGTACAGAGGGGCCTCCCCTCCCCTCCGTACCCTCCCTCCTCCCCCTGAAGAGCTGCGCTCTAATTCGGCATTACAGAGATTTGTAGACGTCTTTCATTTTTTGACAAAGCAAATTGTATATTATAAGAAATACATTCCCCGATAATGTTTACAGTGACCGCGGTAGTAAGGTTTATTCTCCTTTCACTCGCACCAGGTAAAGCCAGTACATTGTTGCCAGCCTGTTGAAGGTAGCATATTAGTCCGTCCAATATACAAAAACGTCGTCACAAGTTGGTATCAAACTACAGACCTATAGCAATTCTATCAGTTATAATTAAAGTTCCGCGTTTTCGGTTTCTATTTTTCAAAAATTCGGCGTACTTTTTTTCGGTGTTCAGTTTAAAATTTAATTTTCGTTTTTTTTCGGCGTATATTTATGCCCACAAAACTTTATCGGTTTTTTTCGGTGAATATATAATAAACACCAACGGACACCGGATCAGATTATCCTTCTAGCTCTGATATCTGTGATCACTCAAAGGATAACGGCACAGATACATTGAAAAAGAAATGGACACTTTTTTGGCAAATGTGTGCAACTGTAAAAGAAACAAAACAAAAAACAGAGAAGTACAAACAAGTCAGATATGAAGCCTATGCCCAAAATCATGGAACTTCACCTTCTGTATATCAGGATTACCCCCGTGATCTCATTATAGTACACACACACACATGTACTTTCCCAGGTTCTCCTCGTTGATCCGCACTCTTTCTTTCCTGTTAATATGACACTCAGCTTCCAGAATGCCCCTCTCAACGCTAACGCTGGACACTGACAGGCTGAGGAGATGAAGCGCTGCCTGAGCCTAAATCGGCCAATCAACCAACTGTGACCGCCAAAAGAGACACGGTGCGACGTTTTGAAGCACAACACGACATGCAGAGCTTGCGTCAAGTCAGTCTTCCTTACAACGAGTTTGAAAACGCGCTCGTACATGGCGAAGTCATGGGGCTTTCGGACTTCACGTTCCGATCGATGATGCGCACATTAAACCAAAACTACATGATGGCACCCGTGTATCCCATACATTCGGACATGTTTCCATAGACATTGTCGTTCCACTTTTTCGCCACGGCCCTGCGGTACGACTGGGAGGTCAAAGTGACCTTTTCCGGTTAAGAAATCATAGTACCTTCAAGTGCCATAAAAAAAATGCATGTAGATTTTTGACGTTTTAAAAAAATTCTTACATGAGAACCGCTCTTTGTATTTGCTTCGAACTTTTACGATAAAGAGATTAATACTCAATTGGTGCATTAGTGCAGTCATGTCTCCGAGTGTTTAGTACATATATATTTTTTTTAAATCTTTAAATCGGCTGACAACGGCTGTTTTGGCACTTTTGGGTTCAACGACGTTTCACATATTCAACTAATTTAAAAAAAAACACTTGTGTTCGCACTAGTGCCTCTGAAATTTATTACGGAATCGATTGGTATAAAAATAATTAGTGTAGGTTAATCCGTTTCGGAACTGCAGCGATATTTCCGAAAGCAAGTTTTCGGTCTCAAGTTTCAACTTTTTTTGCGTGTTTTGCATTGTATTCTCCTCCAGCTAGATGGCGGTCTCTTTCCGCAAGCCCTAGAGATCAAGTAGTTTCTCTGTGTGGCTTGGTGCACGCATTTGTCTTGTATTCATACGCGATCTTCTTTCGCGCGGGCGAGACCGAGAGCGGGTGACGGGCAGTTCAACGCAGCTGCGCTTCGCGTTTGGTGCGTTCGAATTTGTGTCGCTCGGAAGTGTTGCGTGCGCCTTTGGCGTCATGGGTCGAAAGCAAGCTCCCTATGGCAAGCGAAAGCTTCTGAAGTCCCACATTGAGAATACTCGTAAGCGACCGTCTGTGGAAACTTGGAAAATGGATTCGACATACTTTTATCGTTTTTATCGGTTTAAATCGAAAATGTCGAAACTAAAAACTGACCTTTTTCGGTTATAACCGAAGTTCCGCAAATGAATTCGGCGTACTTTTATCGGTTTTCATCGGTTTAAACCAAAAATCTGAACCCACTTATATTCCAGATAATGGAAAAGTTTGTGTCTAAAAGATGCGATCGTTTTGCGAAATATTTTCTTTATTGAATAGCTGCAAATATGGCTTTAGACAGAAATGTCACGCTAAATATAGCGCGAAAATTACCCGGATAAATTTAGCGGGTTAAGTTCCCGGCCAAATTTAGCGGGGAAATTGACGTCACGTGACCTTTCAAGTACAAATCTCTCGTTCGAGGATTATACTGACTACATTCATGAGAGAATAGAGAATAATCACATAGCCCTATCATTTTTTCTTGACCTAAAAAAAAAGCGTTCGATACAATTGATATCGGGTCGTTATTAAATAAACTAACAAATATGGGCTTCAGAGGACCTTTTCTTCAGTTTTCTGAAAATCACTTCCATAATTCTACACAACGTGTACGGTTAGGAGGTACCATAAGTGAACCCTTGTCCGTTACTTCCGGCGTACCACAGGGGTCTATCTCAGGTCTTCTGCTATTTAACATCTATATAAATGACTTAGATAAATTGTCTCTAAATTCTCAGTTATACCAATATGCAGACGACACTGCAATTGTATAGGCACATAAAAATTACGAAGATGCAGTTTTCATTTTTGAAAGTGACATAAAGAAATTAGAAGACCGGTTCTGCTGGAATGCTATATTTGTAAACAAAGCCCAGACCTACTTAATGTGCTTCCCGACACATAAAAAAAGAGTGAACGTTATACGTCCTCTCTATCTGCATTCCACCGACTGTAATTCTTGCGACTGCTCTCCGCTCGTATATGCGACCGAAACAAAATATTTAGAACTAACTTTTGATGAAAGCCTAACATGGAATGCACACGTCGAAAGTCTAGTAAAGCGCCTACGACTGGTCTTAGCGTATATGTAAAAACTAAGAAATGTCTATAATATTTCACGTAGGAAAAGAGTGTACGAAGCACTAGGAGTCTCCCTCTTGCGTTACGGAATCGCAGTGTATGAAACCTGTTCTGCCCACCGTAAGAAAAAAATTAAATATACTAATATATAGAATTGCGATAGTACTTCCTAAGGTCCAAAGTTTAAAACTCTTGATAACGGCGAAAAATTGTCCTCTCTACAAATAGTGCAAGTTGAGGCATTAAGGGAATATGTAGTTTTAATTAAATGTTATTATACTAACGATTTCAAGTATAGAGTGAACAGTCAGAAACCTCAAAGATATTCTGGAACATTTTCCATTCCCATGCTAAACACAAATTACGGAAGGCGTTTAAGCAAATATTCTATTCTATTCTACTTTAATAAACTTCGGGAAAAATTGTGCAACCTGCCGTCTCTGAAAGACCCGAAACAAAAATTAAAGGCGTAGTGGTCTCGTCATGTTTATGTGTTTACACACTGTTCCTTCATCTGCTGTCCACTTTGCCTGTGTTAACAATATATAGCCTGTTCTAAACAAAATGTTTGTGTTACCCTTGTTTGAAATATTTTGAGCACTCTGTTGGGCTGTCACGGTCCCGCACACAAGTACTCGCGCGCTTATGCGGGCCTTCGATCAAATTATGTACAAGAATTGCTCAACAAATGATTTATTATTATTATTATTGCAGACACGGTTTATGAGTTGGAATTAAAGGGCCTCTCCAGCCTAAAACTGGGGGGGGGGGAGGGGGGTTCGTTTTATATACAAATCTTGTGGTAGGAACCAGAACCTTATCGTGAAAGTGCCCACGAAATTTCGGCTTGCGATTTGAGAAATAAAGCACATAAAACGCCTCTAGGAATTCCCGTATTGCAACGCACTCGCGAAACGAGCCGTGACGTAATAGGATCAGGATGCTCTCCCTTAGGGCGCTCCTTCCTCTGCCCTTCTCGCCATCTGCGCATTGCTTCATCTCCCGGCGTCCCGCCTGTTAGTCATTAGGGAGTTTTCGTAGACCGCGTTTCCCCTCCGCTAAGCCCTCCGCAACGAAGAAGCCGCTACTGCGCCGGCGCGCCGATGGCCTTGACTGTAGAGTTGCGGCTAGCGTAGTTGGTTGCGGAGAGCGTTGCGGGACAGCGGAAACGATATACGAAAACTCCCTATTGCGTCGGTCGCGTCGCGTCACTCAACGCATCTCGAGCGGATTCATATTAGCAGCAACAGCGCCTTACAAACAAAGGACAAAAAGAGAGGACACATAGAAGGACAAACAGAGCACTGATTTCCAACTCACGTTTTTTTTTTCTACTTCTTTTTAAAACGTAGGGACATGGAACAAAGAAAAAGAAAAAAACAAACGAACACCCTGAAACTCTGCGCCCATCCCATCGACCACTTCGCCAAGTATAACTCTTTGCCCGATAGAGAAACGGAAGGGGTGCTGTTACAATTGTCATCGAGTAGCGGGTTCTTCTCTTCTGCAATAATTTCTCTAATTACTGGGACACCACTCCGCACCAATAAGTGCCTTTTGTAAACGAGAGCATTGCAACCACAGTCTCGGCAGTGAATCCCTAGATGGCCAGAGACACTCTTGCTCGTGTTGCCACGACGATATCGCAGCCGATCGTTGAGACATCTTCCACTCGATGTTGGTAGGGAGGGGAACAAAAAAAGGCGTGACGTCAAGATTAGTGGATGTAGTACCTTGCTACGTCACAGGTTTCGTCGAGTGACCAAACGAAAATGTCGGTATCAGATGTTGAGCTTCGCGAATTGATTTTCTGGTAAAATATTAGTTATTTTTATTTGATAATTAGGAGCGAAATTGAAGGTACGTAAAATTACGCAAGGCGTAAAGACCCACACTTGTTTTTAAGCTGGAGAGGCCCTTTACTGCATCTTAAATACGTAATAAATATGTGCTTTAATAAATGTAATTATACAGATATTGAACTGATACATAGATAAAGTGATGTATCGCTTATGTGGATCCTGTTATGTGGATCCTGTTCATATCAATACCCTCTATATAAATAACATTTTCTGAGACTGATTCCTCCCCGTACAGTTCTTCCTCGCCAATATAAAAATCAGCAGTCTGGACACAACTTGTGTTAAAGCAAAATCACTAAATGCATGCATTTTTTGTCTCATTAATACGAACACAAACTTTCTAAAAACAACTGATAAAAAAAATTCCGAGGACACATAAGCACTTTTTATGAACTGTGAATGCGAAAGCATAAATGTCGTTCTTCCGCTACCTTAGTTCGTTTGGGACGTGCTGACGTGGACGGCCACGTTTCGCTACTGCCGAGGTAGCAACCGACGGCTGAGCGCGCGCTCTTGTGAAGTGGCCGCGCCGCGCTGAGCTCGGCCATACAGCCTCTCCGGAGTTTGCACGTGCGGGCTCCGGGGCCAGGCCCGCACCTTTTAGCTCCTGCCGGCCGCAGCGTGCGCTGCGCCGCCATGCGTTCCTTCGCATGGCGCCCCGCCCCCCCCCCCCCCCCCCCCCCCCCCCCCGTTTCCCCGCCGCGCGAGAACCTCACCGCGCGAGAGCCAATGGGAGCCTCGTTCCTTGAAACTATGACGCGCGCCAGCCAATGGGAGCTTATCCATCAGATGTCTGCTGCAGACGACAGTTTTCGCTCCACTGGGACAGAGAAGGTGCCGTTTGGCGCGGCTTCAAAAGCTGATGACATCGTTTTGCTCCATGGGATAGTTAATGCTTTCGCAGTAAAAAAAAATAAAAAAAGCCCTTGGGTAACAGACTACAGCCAGAGCTTCAGCGTTGTGGGTTGTTGGCTGCCCTTTATTACAAAAAAAAATTACCTGAAAACCGCACAGTGGTTACATTTTTAAGGGCTTTCTGGCCAAATGGGTCTTGCTCTTCACTCCCTATGCGTGCCACTGACTCTCATGACAAACCTAAAGCATATTCATAGATCGTGCGTTCCTCTTCGCATAAAAGTAAAAGCAAGACACTTCCCTTGCCGCTCAAAAGTAGATAAGACAAAAAAAGATACTGTGAAAAAACTGCGTTAGTACTGACCTTGATTTCTTCCTTCATTCTTGTCCACTGCTCAAGGGTCCCCAACATGATATCCTGTTAGACAAGATTCTTCTAGTTAAACGGTATACATATTAATTACCATAGATGATATTAAAATATAATACAATACTAATAAACTGTGTGTACTGTAACAAAAAAATGTAGACATTAAAACATTTTATTTCTAGAGTATCGAGCAACGTCTATACACGGCGGTCACTGCAACTTGGAGGGAAACTAAACCGATTATTTACATGTTTGAGCATCATACACTTGAATCGTTTCCATAAATGTTGTGTCCCCAGAGTCACGAATATAAATAAATAAATAAAATGAATAAAATGAATAAATAAGTAAATAAATAAATATATATATATATATATATATATATATATATATATATATATTGTAAAGGTTCGTTGAAACTCGTGTATGATGATGTAATGTTGAATGGGTTTTACAATGAAGCTTGATGGATTGGCGGTTCGTGAAATCCCCCAGTCAGAAAAGCACGAGCGTTCTGAGCGCGCGTTTTCAGACCGAGCTCCTTTGTCGTCCTCTTTTCCTAACAATATCCCTCGGCTGGCGGAGGCGCCGGTCATCCGGTGGCTTGTGATGGGAGAGGGGTTGTGCAATTAGCCGTCCGGGCGGTGGTAGGGCCGCATTCGTGCGACGTGCACAATGTCTGACGTGTGCGACCGACGGTCGCGAGGGGGCGACAGAGGTGCCACCTCGTAGTTGGTGGTCGACAGTTGGCGGATGACGCGCAATGGGCCGATCTACTGGTTCTGAAGCTTTTCACAGTTTCCAACAGCACGAGAAGGTGACCAGAGGAGTACTTCATCTCCGATGTTGTAAGTCGCGGGGCGATGGGATGCGTTGTAGCGGAGCGTCTGTTGCTGTTGCGATTGGGAAGTGTGGAGGCGTGCGATTTGGCGGGCGTGTTCGGCTTGGGAGACGATATGGGCGGGATAGGGGCCCAAGGGAGGATCGTCTACGTAGGGGAGAACGGTGTCTAGGAGGGTGAAAGGTTCTCGGGCGTAGAGAAGGTAATATAGGGAGTAGCCAGTGGTTGATTGTTGAGCCGTATTGTAGGCATTTGTGATGTAGGGTACGACGGTGTCCCAAGTAGTTTGGTTGTTCGAAACATACATTGAAATCATTTCGGTCAAGGTGTGGTTGAGGCGCTCGGTAAGTCCATTAGTTTGCGGATTGTACGCGCTCGTGACGGTATGGATGGTGGATGCCAGTCGCAGCACTTCGCGAAGAAGTTGTGAAACGAAAGGGGTACCGCGGTCACTGATAATATATTGCGGCGCGCCGTGGCGCAACAAAATATTCTGCAAGAAGAAGGTGGCAACTTCTTCGGCAGTAGCAGTTGCAACGCATTTGGTCTCAGCGATAGCGGGTGAGGTGGTCAATGGCTACAATGATCCACCTGTTGTTCGTTGTTGAAGGAGGAAATGGACCTAGGAAGTCGATTCCAATACGTTGAAAGGGCCGATGAGGTTGAGGAATTGGGCGAAGTAGACCGGATGGCAAGGTTGTTGAGCTTTTCTTTTTCTGGCAAAGATGACAAGATCGGACATAGCGACTGATCGTGCGAGTCATGCCCGGCCAGAAGTAGCGGCTCCGAATGCGGAAGTATGTTTTCGAAAAGCCGAGGTGCCCGGCGGTGAGGTCGTCGTGGTTGACTCGTATGACTTCTTTTTGTAGTTGGCGAGGGATGACGAGAAGCCATGGACGACCCTGGACGTCGTGGTTACGCCTGTATAGGATGCCGTCGTGGAGTTCGAATAGTCGTGCACGGCGCATTGCTTGTCGGCTTGAATTGTTCGTGTTCCCCAGTAGGCAGGAAATTATCGGGCCTAATGTATTGTCATCTTGTTGGGCTACACGAATATCAATGGTGTCTAGAACTGCGTTAGTATCGGCGAGGCAGGCGACGGTAGGAGGAGTGCAGTCATTGGGTAGAGGGCACCTGGATAAGCTGTCTGCGTCGAGATGTCGTTTGCCAGACTTGTATTTGATGGTGAAATTGTAATCTTGCATCTTCAAGGACCACCGACCAAGGCGTCCTGATGGGTCCTTGAGTGCGGCGAGCCAGCAGAGGGCATGGTGATCCGTAATTATTGTGAAGTGTGTTCCGTAAAGGTAAGCGCGAAATTTAGTAATTGCCCATAAACGGCTAAACACTCTCGTTCGGTTATAGTGTAGTTTCTTTCGCATTTTGTTAGAGTACGACAGGCGTAAGCAATGACACGTTCGACGACATGAATGGTTTGAGCTAAAACTGCGCCGATACCATGGCCACTAGCGTCGGTTCGAATTTCTGTAGGTGCGCCTTGAACGAAGTGGTCGAGGATGGGAACTGACGTCAAGGCGTCTTTTAAGTCTTGGAAAGCTGTTTGCTGTTCTGAAGTTCATTGAAACGATACATTATTCCGGAGGAGGCTGTTTAGAGGCTCAGCGATATGAGCAAAACCGGGGATAAATTTACGGAAGTAGGTGCAGAGCCCAAGGAACGTGCGTACGCCTTTCATATGAATCGGAACAGGAAATTCGGTTACAGCTTGAACCTTCTCTGGATCAGGACGCAGACCCTCAGCACTGACAAGATGTCCCAAGACTTTGATTTGGCGAGCTCCGAAAACGCACTTCCTTGCATTCAGTTGCAAATTGGCTGATCGGAAGCAGTCAAATACCTGACATAGGCGATGCAAGTGTTGTTCAAATGTTGGTGAAAATACGACAATGTCGTCTAGGTAGCAAAGGCAAATATTCCACGTTAGTCCCCTAAGCAGAGTGTCCATCATTCTTTCGAAGGTGGCAGGGGCGTTACATAGCCCGAAAGGCATCACATTGAACTGATAGAGGCCATTGGTGTAATAACAGCGGTCTTAGGTTTTGTCAGTGTCATCGACAGGTATCTGCCAATAGCCGGAGCGAAGGTCCATAGATGAATAGAAAGAAGATCCCTGAAGGGTATCCAAGATGTCGTCAATCCGTGGCAGCGGGTAGACGTCTTTCTTAGTAACGCTATTTAATCGGCGGTAATCTACGCAAAAGCGCCACGAACCATCTTTTTTCTTAACAAGTACGACCGGGGAGGACCAAGGGCTCGAGGAGGGCTGAATGATGTTTTTGTGGAGCATGTCGGTAACATGATTGGTAATAGCTTGTCGTTCGGCGGCTAATACTCGGTATGGACGACTGTGAAGTGGTGATGCGTCACCTGTGTCTATGCGATGATGCACCATTGACGTTTGAGCTAGCGGACGGCAATTGAAGTCAAAGAGCGGCTCGTAAGAAAGAAGTAGTTCCGTGAGGGCGCCTTGTTGGCAGACGGTGAGGCTCGGGTCGATCATCTGAGATATCAAGTCTGGGCTGTTGGTTCCTGTGCTGGGGAGGGCAGGATCGGACACAACGTCAGATAGGGCGGCGAAGGAGTCCTGCGAATGTGCTGTTAGCGTTGCCAGACGGGTGCCTTTGAAAATGATATGGGGTTGGGCGGAAAAGTTGGAAGCGTATAGGTTAACAGTTCCGTCTACCATGGTGACGATGGAGTAAGGAAGGATTATAGGCGTCTTCGTGATGGCGGTTGCTATTCGCTCCACGAGACCGTACGGAGCTTCGAAGTACTGAAGAGGCTTAAGAGCGATAGTGACGACAAAGAACGGGGGAACCAGGTAGTCGTCGTCAGCTTGAAGGGATACCGGAGCATCTTGTAGGATGTCGTCAGTAGCGGCAGAAGTGTTTAAGTGAATTTCCCGTCTAGAACAGTCAATGAAAGCGTCTGTAGATCAGAGAAAGCCCCAACCCAAAATAATGTCCACAAGGCAGTTACTGAGAACCATAAAAAGAACAATGTAGTTGCTGCCACCGAGTGAAAATGATAGAGTTGAGAAGCCGATTGGTTGTGCAAGGTCGCCATTCCCCATGCGTAAAAGGTGACCTGAAGGAGGCGTGAGTACCTTGTGTAAGAGGCGGCGAATTTTATCTGAAATACACGGTCTTGCGGCACCAGTATCGACTAAATCAGTAAACGACTGTTTTTCAATTTTGACAGTGACTATTGTTGGTCCAGGACAGGGAGGGTTTGCGATAGTTCGTCGCAGTGCAGCATGACCTCCAGTGTCAAGACAGGCTGCCTTGGTTAGTTTGACGGCTAGGCTAGCGGCGGGAGCGTTGTTGAGAGGCGAGATGGAACGCGGGCGTCGAGGATATGGGGAAGGGGAGCGACCACGGCGGCTGTCAGACGACGTGAAAGTGTTTACAGAGCGGCGGCTGTCAAAATAAGGTCGGTCTCCGGAATCGACGGCGGGGTGGCGGTTGTTCGTGAATCGGCTGTAACCGGGGTCGTCAATGCGGCGGTGGCAGCAACGGGCAACGTGTCCTGGGGTGTTATAGTAAAAGCAAACAGGGCGGTGACCTTCCGTCCTCCATGTGTCCGTCCTCCGAGGTGGTTCGTAGCGCGGAGGGCGCGGTGGGGTGTTGTCCGGTAGATGCGACGAGTAGCGACGTGAGGTGTCGCGCTGCATCACGCAGATAGGGGCAGGTGGAGGGGTGCCGGTGCGTAGACGGAAGGTGCTGGGGCTACCGAGTGGAGAGCGGCACGGAGCTCGTCTTGAACAGCTCTTTGGATCTGTTGAGCCTCAGTTGAATGGGACGAGTGATCTGCACTCGAACGAAGGGACTGGAGGAAGTCACGCAGTTCTTCGCGAATTATAGAACGAATTAGCCCCGGTAGGTCGACACTCGCGGAGGCATTCAAGGACGACACCTCAAGAAGCCGTTTAAATGGCGCGGTTAAGATGCGGCCACTTCGAAGTTCTTCATACTTGCGGCATTCTGTGATGACGGCCTTAAATGTCTTTGGTAATTTAGGAGCGAGGATGGAAAAGAGCTCCTGGGACAGACCCTTAAATATGTGGCGTATCTTGTCGTCCTCAGTCATGGCAGGGTCGGCGCGGCTACAGAGGCGAATGACGTCCTCAATATAACCGGTTGATGATTCCGAAGTAGCTTGGTATCGACGGGCAAGCTTGTCGCGCGCTTGCTGTCGGCGACTCTCAGGCTACCCGAAGACGTCCGAAAAGGATGCCTTGAAGCCGTCCCATGAAAGAAACTCTTCTTCGTGGTTATCATACCACTGAAGCGCTGTGTCCTTTAAAAAGAACACGACGTTGGCAAGTTTCAGAGTATCATCCCAGCGATTATGGAGGCTGACACGATCGTAATTTTTCAACCAGTCGTTGACATCCGCATCAGATGTGCTCGAAAAGCTGGAAGGGTCCCGGTGACGGGCCTTGGGCGGTGGGTTGGTGGTGTTAGCGGTTCCCGGCGGGTTAGGCATGAGGTCAGAAATCGAGTTCCCGCTGCGTAGCTCCAGAGTGGTTTAGACTCAGAGGTAGGGAACTGTTCGCTTACCTCCACCACTTGTAAGGGTCGTTGAGGGTCGTATATGATGATTTAATGTTGAATGGGTTTTACAATGAAGCTTGATGGATTGGCGGTTCGTGAAAGCCCCCAGTCAGAAAAGCACGAGCCTTCTGAGCGCGCGTTTTCAGACCGAGCTCCTTTGTCGTCCTTTTTCCTAAATATATATATATATATATATATTGTTACGGGTAAACCAAAACCGCCGTTCCAGTCTTGTTTCTTCGTCTTCTACTAGTTCCGTTCGTCCACCTCTTCTACCTTTACCGTTACACTCGCCCCTCCCCACTGGACTGTCCGTCTCGGACAGAAGCAACATGTTCATCGCGCGTTACGTAAAGTTTCAGTTGGCTAACGTGAGCAGTGAGAGTCCGGTGTCTACCTGGTTGAGGCAGCGTCCGAAGCTTCTCGAGGCGATATGTTACCGGACCGAGCTGTTTGCTTATTTTAAAGGGTCCGCAATACCTTGGCATTAATTTTTCTGATCGCTGTGGGCGTCTGAAATGGCTTCGAAGAAGCACTAAGTCTCCCAGGTTGAACGACGGTCTCCCAGTTACTCTACTTAGACGCCCTGCATGCAGCGACTGCTTGTGAAGGATGGCCAGTCGAGCTCTTTCCCTTGCTTCGATTAATCGGGCGGAAAAGTTACGATCATAGTCTTCTGCCCGGCGGGTCCATGTCATCTCGATTGCCGTCTCCTCCGGAAGCGTGGGGAGTCTCCCGTAGACTAGCTCAAATGGCGATTGACTCGTCGTTTCTTGTTGGGACGTATTTAGTGCAAACGCGGCTGTGCAGACGTATTGGTCCCAGTTCTTGTGGGACGCGTTGACGAATGCTGCCATTACATCGACCAATGTGCGGTTGGTGCGCTCGACAAGACCATTTGTTTGAGGGTGGTAGGGTGAGGCCGCTGCATGTTGAATCCCGTAATTTCTAAGGGTATCCTTGAAAGAATGCGACATGAACGACGTTCCTCTGTCAGAGATTATCATCCGCGGAGCTCCGTGCCGCAACACTAGGTGGTTATTTACGAAGCTGACAAGGTGCACCGCTGACGTATCGGGAACTGCTTTGACCTCAACCCACTTCGTTAAGTAGTCGGTCGCCACAATAATGTGCCTGTTGCCAGTATCTGATTTCGGGAAGGGACCAAGGTGATCTATTCCTAATACTTCGAATGGACTCCTTGGGGGTGGTATCTGTTGAAGGTCTGGTTTGCCTAGGTTCGGTGGAGTTTTGCGCATTTGACAAACGGTACATGAAGCGACATACCGCCGAACGTCGTCCCTCAAACCCGTCCACCAAAATCTTCGTAGGATCTTGTCAAGCGTTCGATGCTGTCCGAGATGCCCTGAGGTCGGAGCGTCATGGCACATCTCCAAGATATTTTGCCTCGCTTTCTTGGGGACAACTGGAAGCCACGGTCCTGAAGCACGTGAACGATGGCAAAGTAGACCATCTCGTAGCTCGTAATGTTTTTGCAAGCAACGCAGTCGTCGTGTAGAAAGTGATAGATGAATCGTTGCTTCCGACGGTAAGCAACTGAATTATTTCCGATGCTTCGGCGTCTTCCGATTGCATGGTTTGCAGATCTAAGATTGAAGACACAGGAATAACTTGTAGCTCCTCTATCGGATTACGTGACAGGAAATCAGCATCTTGATGGTCCCTCCCACTCCGGTGAACAATAGAGAAGTCGTACTCTTGCAGCTTCATGGCCCATCTAGTTAACTTCGGGGTAAGGTCGCTCTTAGATTGAAGCCACCGCAATGCTGCGTTATCAGTGACCACCGTGAAATGCTTGCCATAGATATAAGGGCGAAATTTTTCTACAGCCCAAACCACCGCGAGACATTCCAGCTCGGAAGAGTGGCACCGACTCTCCGGTTCGCTCAGCTTCCTGCTTGCATAGGCGACGGGTCGTTCCCGACCATTCCTATCTCGCTGAAGAAGGACGGCACCTAACCCTTCTCCACTGGCGTCTGTGTGAAGGAACGTTGGGGCATCCTCCACAAAATGTGCAAGCGTGGGCGGTTCTAGGAGGGATCTTTTCAAATCCTCAAAAGATGCAGCTTCGTCTTCGCCCCATTTCCACTTGCTGTCTTTTTTCAGAAGTTGGTTCAAGGGAGCAGCTTTAGCAGAGAAGTTATTGACGAAGCGACGAAAATAAGATGCGAAACCGAGAAAACTCTTCAGTTGCTTGATGCTAGTGGGTGCGGATATGTTGGCAAAGGCTGATAGCTTCGCCGGGTCTGGCCGAATTCCATCTTTGCTGACCACATGACCAAGGTAGTTTACTTCACTGTACCCGAAAAAACATTTGGATGGGTTTAGACGCAGTCGAGCGTTCGTGAGGGCGTCTAAAACAAGACCTAGACGTTGCTGATGTTCGTCGAAACTGTCGGCATAGACGATTACATCGTCGAGATAGACCAATGCCATTGTCCATTTTAGACGGCCGAGAACCCTGTCCATGAGACGCTGGAAGGTCGCCGGCGCATTACACAACCCAAATGGTAAACGCCGGAACTCAAACAGCCCATCGGGTGTCACAAAGGCTGATTTTTCAGCGTCGTTTGACTCGAGTTGAACTTGCCAGTATCCTGAAATGAGGTCTAATGTCGTGAAGTAGTTGCAACCCTGGAGCCGATCGAGAGCATCATCCAGCCGAGGCAGGGGATACACATCGGGCTTAGTTATGCTGTTTAACTTTCTGTAGTCTACACAGAACCTTGTCGAGCCGTCCTTCTTCCTGACGAGCACGACGGGTGATGACCATGGGCTGTTGGAGTGTACCACTACGCCTCTCCGGAGCATATCGTCCACTTGAGCGCTGATCTCCTGTCTTTCGGCGATCGACACTCGTCGGGGTTGGTGATGTATTGGCGCGTGGTCACCGGTGTTGATGGTGTGGCGAATTAAAGGCGTACATCCCAATTCTTGTTTTGTAACGGCTATACAGTGACGGAAGTTTTTGAGTAGCGACTGTATGGACTCCCTCTGCGTTGCTGTTAGGTCTGGTCCAAAGTTAAATTCAGTCCACGGGATGTTGTCATTTTCGCTGATTCTGCTCTCCGAGGTGGGTGCCACCGGAGACCACGAAACGGTTGCGATCATGGTCTCTGGCAATATTTCAAAAGCTGTTCCTAAATTTTCACCTCGCTTAAGGTGAATGTCATCAGTAGCCAAGTTAACTACTAGAATGTTAAGGGCACCTTGTCTCGAAGAGATGAGGCAGCGAGGCGTTGCAAATTCGGTCCCAGGTTGTGAGTGAAGAACCGCTTCGACTAAAAAATCTCCTGAACGCCGATTATTCTGAATCGACGCTTGAACCCAGACCGCTGAAGACTTCGGAATCGTTACGTCTAGCATGGAGAGGACTAAGCAGGTGGAGGGATCGTGGGTGAACTTCAGAGGCAACAGAGGATAGAAAGCTTTCACCCATGTTCGACAGAAAACTTTAACCGATGTTCTGGCTACCAGTTGGATGTTACCCGAAAGTATTCGGAAACACTTAGCCAAGTGCAGCAGTAGACAGTAGAAGTAGTAGAAAAATGTACTAGGTTGTTTAATGTTCGGCTTGGGATCATCACAGTGGATCGAGAGAAACGTGTCATCCGACGTCATCTGGGACTTAGATGGCTGTGATGATGACAAAGCAGCTTGACCACGTGCAAAGGATACTAGCAACTCCACCTTGGAACACCAGTCACACCCGAGAATGACTTGTGGGTTTAAGTTTTCCACAATAAAAAACAAAGATTTACAGTCCTGCCCAGAGCTTCGACGGTCAATTCACAACACCCCAGGTACGGTATGAGAGTACTGTTTGCTGACACCAGTCGAGTGTCCTTGCAGTCAGTGGCCGCTGCCGCGTGGTTCGTCGATCGCAGCAAGGCAGCGTCAATGACGCTCACACCAGCCCCCGTGTCTATAATGGCATCGATTGGTTGCGTGACTCCGTGTATTTGAATTGAAAGGTGAGGTGTAAGCGACCTGCTCACCGACGCTGCGGCCAGAGGGACTTCGTGGATTACGCGGGACCCTGCCCCGTCGGGCCCGCGTGGGTGTTTTCCTGATGTTGAGAGGTCGGATTCGGGCACGAGCGAGCAAGGTGACCTGGACGTCCACAGTTGAAGCAGTGGCGCCAGTCAGGCCTACGACGCCTGTATTGCGAGTTGTCAGGTAGAGGATTCTGAATTATGGGTCGCACGGTGGAGGTGGTGGCTCTGTTCGCCGCGTCCATTTCCAGCGCGTGACCCAGTGCAGCGCTGAGTGTGGTAGGACGAGCGAGCCGCACAAATCGCTGAATTTCGGAGTTGCGGATGGCATCGATGAAAGCTGATGTAGTCATCAGGTGAAGCGTGGCTTCGGAGCACCCTAGAAGTGCTTTTCTTGCCAGTCTATCGACAGTGTCGGCCAGTTCTTGGAGTGACTCTGTGCCCTGGCGATAGGTTTTGAGTGACGTGAGATGTAGTTGCTGTAGATGGGAATCATTAAAACGAGCTTCTAGTGTTTGCAGGAGGAGCTCATACGTGGTTCGACTTGAATCTGGTACACTTTCAAGGAAGTCGGCGGCTTTCCCACGGAGCTGGGCGACCAGGGCTGCAGCCTTGCCTTGGGAATGCCACCCATTGTGTTGGGCTACCGTTTCAAATTGGATGATAAATGCGCGCCAAGATCCAAGTCCATCAAAAGTTGGAGGTTTGAGACGCATACCCTCGGAATGTAGATGAGCAAGTCCGGCCTGGGGTCTCTCAGCTTCGTCGGGTGGGCAGCGACGTACGGTAGATGTCTCTTGGACTTGCGGAAGGTCACCTGAGTCTCCGGGTCGCATGGTTGGGAGAGCTTCTTCAAGGTGCTGGAGGCGGTCTTGTACGGACGTGAGGTGGTGGTGAACCTCGGTGAGTCGTTGGTTCACGTTCTTTTCAACGTGAGTGACGCGGGCGGCGAGGCGACTGTCGAACTGTTCAAGCAGAGTTGCGGCATCTGTGGCGCTCTTCTCCGCCAACCGGTTGTAGAGCTGTTCAGTAAGCTCGGCCCACGGTGTCTCCTCCGCTGTTGCTGCGTGGGAGCGGGTATTCATGCTGTTTGGAAAACCGCTGCCACCATTTGTTACGGGTAAACCAAAAACCGCCGTTCCAGTCTTGTTTCTTCGTCTTCTACTAGTTCCGTTCGTCCACCTCTTCTACCTTTACCGTTACAATATATATATATATATATATATATATATATATATATATATATATATATATATATATATATATATATATATATATATATATTCTGATCGGTGCAGTAGTAGATGGCAGCGCTTTCAAAATATTGCCGAAGCCCTCCTTCCTGACGTGGTCTGTGCGAGGGAATAGTAACGTGTTTCGCAGAAATATTGACATTTCCATCTCTTCCGCAAGCATTACCGGAGCGGTTAAAACGTGATAGTGGTTCGCGTTATTAGGAACTTTTCTGCAAACCATTCCTGTGTTACGCGTACCGCACTACTGAAGCCTTTGAGTCATGTTTCTAGGCGCCGGCCCCCTGGTCACGGTATCACTTCGGACTCGCACTTAGAAGCATGCGCCAGAGGCTGCAGTAGTGCAGAACGGGAACACGGTAACGGTTCTTTAAAAGCCCCCATTGCTAGAGCTGTTGATTCGCGTCGTTTTTAGTGCGGGGGCGATTTTCATCTCGTGTTTTTAAAGCTGCTTTCACGACTTTGTCGTTAGTCCGCCAGGGGCTCTAAATGTCGGATTCGCTTGAGAGGTTTGGCGAGCGAACCTGCCGCCACTGCTTTTTGTTCTAGCCGCTAGGTGTTGTCTCATTCGCTGGAGTGGGCAATATTCGGCTTGAACTATTTTAGAGCGCAGCTCTTAGGAGCCTGTTTCCGGCTTGAGCGGCGTCGGCGTTGCCGTTGCCGTCGGCGTAGCCGCGCGGTGCATTATGGATAAATTTTTCCGAAGGAACCCGAGGTCCTCCCGAAGGACCTCGGGTTCCTTCGGGAGGACCTCGGGTTCCTTCGGGAGGACCTCGGGTTTCTTCGGGAGGACCTCGGGTTCCTTCGGGAGGACCTCGGGAGTACCTCGGGTTCCTTCGAGAGGACCTCGGAGGATCTCGGGTTCCTCCGGGAGGACCTCGGGAGGACCTCGAGAGGACCTCGGGTATTTTCGGGAGGACCTCGGGGGGGGGGGGTCACGTGACCCCCCTCCTCCCCGAGATCACGTGACCCCCCCCCCCAAGGTCCCACGAGGACCTCGGGAGGACCTCGGGATCCTTCGGGAGGACCTCGGGAGGTCACGTGACCCCCTCCCGAGGTAATGTGGGCCAACACGAGGTCACGTGACCCCCACCCCCAAATGATCCCCCCTGAGTACCCTTCCCTACTCCTCTTCAAGAGCTGCGCTCTAATTCGGCGTTAGAGGGAGTCGTAAGCGGCTTTCACTTTTTCGGCTACGTTCCCAAAGCTAGGGTATCTTCCGCAATATTATATTTTTGACAAAGCTAGTTTGCATATACGACGACACCACGCGCCCTTTTAGTAGTGAAGGGCTAGGGTACATACATGCAAAAGCACGAATCTGTATAAGCGCTCTCTATGCGGGGCTCCAAAACTACGGAAGCTACGCCTGCCTTGAGAAGGTAGCACAAACTTGTTGGCGCCACCTATACAACTTTAAAAAAAAAAGGCTTCCGGTGCGCTTTTCAGCGTTCGTGCGTATGGCGCATGATATATGCACGCTTTGCAAACCGGTGAAAACGCGCCTCGCTGCGCTGTGGATTTGCAAACAACGTAACGCTTAATACTTATTACATAAGTGAGTGAGTGAGTTTTGTTTTAGAAAATAAAGGATACAGGAGGGGAAATTCGGGACGAGAGGTTAGCGAACTCCCTATAATAAAGAAAGATTTAATGCATCTGTCGAATGGAAAAATAAAACATTGTGTCAGCATCAACGTAGCCGCTATATAAAGTACCATTTCCATTACTCTTATTTGCTTTAATGTTTCTAAGGATTTGTTGAATTCTTGTCACGGAGGTTTCTAAGTTTCGTGCGTGCCATCTCGATATAAAAGGCAGTGCTCTTAATATAAGCTGCTGGCTTACCTTCTTTTTAAAAATAAAATAACCAATCATTCTGCTATTCTTGCCCATTCCGTTGCAGAAGAAGAGAAACAACTGACAGACAAGTCCTTCTAAATTGCGACATTGATTACATCGCTACACTCTAGCGTAAATATATATTAACTTTGCCTTTTATTATTCTCGTGACGTTGAATATATCAAACAGTTTTATGATGATTTTACTACCTTCCTGTAGAAATGAACGTTTTAGCACAAAATACATTTATACTCTGATATCCATAAAAACCTGTACTCGACCGCCCCGTTTGACCGTTAAACGTAGGTTAAAGTTGCGTAAGGCTTTCTGCCCATAGGGCTCATTATGAAAACCCGAACAGAAAATTGGGAACTGAACTTGGGACCGAATGATTTCCAGCTAGATTCCAAATGCCTACTGAGCGACACAGAGCAAACTGCATCTAGCAGTTTGTTTTTAGAGAAAACATTTACGCCAGTGATTTACGCAATACTCGGAGTCGAGTCTCCGTGGCATGAAGTGAAAGCTAGGAGAGGGGAAAGGGGGGAGGATGTGGCTCGAGAGGCCTTGTATAATTGCGCGAAGTGGTTCCGGCCATTTTAGAGCGCAGCTCTTAGGCGCCCGTTTCCGGCTTGAGCGGCGTCGGCGTCGGCGTAACCGCGCGGTGCATTATGGGTAAACTTTCCCGAAGGAACCCAAGGTCCTACCTCGGGAGGACCTCGGGTTCCTTCGGGAGGACCTCGGGAGGACCTCGGGTTCTTTCGGGAGGATCTTGGTAGGACCTCGGGTTCCTTCGGGAGGACCTCTGGAGGACCTCGGGAGGACCTCGGGTTACTCCGGGAGGACCTCGGGTTCCTTCGGAGGACCTCGGGTTCCTTCGGGAGGACCTCGGGAAGGGGAGTCACGTGACCCCCTTCCCAAGGTCACGCGACCCCCCCGAGGTTACGTTACCCCCTCCCGAGGTCACGTGGCCACCCACAAGGTCACGTGACCCCCTCCCCGAGGCCACGTGACCCCCCCCCCCCCGGAATGATTCCACCCTGAGTACCCTTCCCTCCTCCTCCCCAAGAGCTGCGCTCTAATTCGGCGTTACAGGGAGTTGTAAGCGGCTTTCACTTTTTTACTTCGGTGCCAGTTTGGGTTTTGGCGTGACAGACACGTGTTTGCTAGTTTATCTCCTCGTATGAGGATCGCTGTGGGATGTTCTGAACCGCGATCGCTGAGCATGCAGTCATAGACGCGTCCGTTTCCCTTTTCACCCTTTTCTACACATAAGCCAAAGCTTTGAATGAAGCAATCGGACCGACTTAAAAGGTAAATTACAATGTGGTCCATCTCAACGAATTCTATGTCTCGCGATCAACGCAGATATGCGGGGACAATTGAAGTAATGTCATGAATTTCATCCGCGCTGCTGTTTGCAGGTCATTGACACGTAAACTCTTTTAGCGCTGAAAAATCCTAGCGCGGGCTGTATACACCGAAAAAGAAGCACGCGCACGCCACGGCACGGAGTCAAATCCAATTTGGATCGGGTTCAGTTACCGCTGGCCATAGGAGGGGTCGGTGGCGCACCACTACTAGGAACACGTATAACGAAAGCTCGCGCTGCTGAACTCTGAGATACTGGGCTTAATCCTCAGTCCTGCTCGCTTGCGCAGGCGAACTCGCTAACAAACCGGTAAATGGAACCAATGAAAAATCTCGGTTCACTCCGTTCTTTGTCCGTACGCGTTGCACACTACTTGGTTTGCTCATTTGGACAACTTTTGGTTTCCAACATTAGCGAACATTTTACGGGACTAACAACGAACGAGCCCACGGAAGCTACCAACCATACGCCAAGATGAGAAAGACGCCTCATTTGTTTTGCAGGAAACAAGAAAACCTGCGGCGAACTTAAATCAAGCAAACCCAAAGGATCTAACAATAGAAATGCTGTCGGTACATTCTGACTATAGACCCATAGCTCTCAAGTAGAGTGCCCTTCATACACACCCGCGCTTTTGCTTGAGTGGTGACATCTCAGCCATTTTTACGTCCAATCGTTTTTTCATGCATTTTGAAGTCCGCGCAATCCGGAGCTCGAGCGCGTAGCTTTGGCTAATGCATAGACGCCATTTTAGCGCCCAAGTCACGCACCGAGTGCGCGAGAGCGTCACGCACTGAACATTCAGTGCAACAATGCATGTCTTCACCCTGAGACAGACAGACATGTAGGCACCCTACTCTCAAGTTTTGAGCAGCGCTCCAGGTCAGAAAAATAGAATAGTTGGCTCGCGTTTCGAACATGCTTCGATACGCTTCCCCACTACAGTTTTTTTATACTCCATTCCATTTTAAAAGCCAGCGCAGCAGAGGCTACAAGAGCGAGCTGCGAGCTTTCAGCGTCCCTGCCGAGCACGTGCGCTTGTGCAGTGCGAGCATCGTTCAGGAGGACGTGCTTTTGCGACTAGCTTCGGCTTTGCTATCACGTAAAGTTAAACATTCGTGCTCGCGGAAGCTATGAAAGAAAGCAAAGATGAAAGGAATGTTTAATGGAACGCTGCGGCGGCAAGCTGCATTTTTTTAATAAGTTTTGTTATTGCGCATTTACAGATGCTTGTATTCGAACGTGGCACGTGCACAGTCGAACGTTACAGAGCAACCTGGATGGAGCAGCCATCATAACATGGTCGCGTCTCGCGAACGCGCTCGCGCCCCTGCCCCAGAGCAACGTGTCTATTGATAGAGCAACACTTTGAAATAGAAGATACAGAAAATAATTTTATATTTTTTATTGGCTAGGTTACCTCTACTAAATGTTTTTGGTTGAGCTATATTCAGCTGCGCAGTGAAACAACGTGCGTTGCCTGTATTCCAACAGAAGGTTGACCTCGAGTATAGATTTATCATGCTGAAAAGGACCGGGGAAAGCAGCATCTGTTGAACTACCAAACACCTGAAATCTGTGGCTGCAAAAAGGAGGACAGATAGATAATTTTATAAATATATATACTTACCGGATTCATTCGTGTGACCCAGATGACAAAAAGTCAACTGAGCATTCTTCCATTTTGGCTTCAAAATCTGTGATTCGATTCTTAAAAACACAAAAAAACGCAATGATAAGTTGCATGAAACAGTTGAAAAATATCCTAGAACTGTTTCCTACAATAAAAATGACTTCTCATTTATTTTTGAAACATTTGCATGAGCCGGCTAAAATATTAGAGATATACATGTGGTGTACAGAGATAAACAAAAACAAACGTGACCGAACTTCCGGGAGGAGTACGTTGCTTCCGGTTGGCTATTGTTTTTGCTTCTTTTTAAAGACCCACAGTAAGTAGTACGTACTTAAAAAGTCTCACCGCTGAGGACCGGCTGTGGTACCTCCTGAAATATACTTATCGACGTGCCTTGCTGATCGCAATGGGTGAAAATAAAGAACACTTCTTTTTCACAAATATGATAAATATTCTGAAGATATCAGGGCGTATCTTCACGACTACAGAGCCACCTGGTTCATATACGTGAGAACAATTTAAACTCTATAAGTCCTCAAACGCGTTCAACTACTTCGTGAACGGCAGGGCATCGGCGATGGGCACCTACCTCCCCAAGGCACCGAGCTTCACCGCAGGGGTCGCCGAGCTGGGTCTTGGTTTTAGCAGACAATCTTCCGAAAGTTTTTATTACGCTTCCTTAGCACGACGCACGTCTCTGTTATGCCCAATTTTCTACTGTTTTGAATAACATGCTTTGGTATTCGAAGTTTCTTTACCAAAGCACCGCGCCAGCTTGCATTCTTACGTGCCCTAATGGCCCGGTTGGCACCTGTGGTTGTACGGAGATGGCCACTCGAGGCGCCTCTGGCGCAGCATCCTCGCATTTGTCGTGTTGCGCCATCTGGCGGCAGACCATCGAAGTAGGCGAGCACCGTCATGCTTAGCTGCGATCACCGAAGCTCGGCGTCGTAGGTGGCGTTTCTCGTCTCGAGATAATCGAAATAACTTGACTCGTGACACTTTTTTCGTACCAGTGCGCATCGACAGCATAAAATCTAAGACTGGGGCATTTCTAGAGCCTAGCTCTCACGCAATTGCTCACTAATAAACCAAGAGTAGTCGCGCACCAACCTAAACACAAGGGTAAACATAGGAGAACAGGAAGTATCTCTCTCTTCCTGTCATGGCGGCAGGAAGTGGCGCGAACACCCTCTATAGAGTTTTCATTCTTTTATGTACAAAAAGATTGTGCGGACACGTGTTTTGGTGAAATTATTTGTTGAATCGCTTCAGAAAATACATGCGTGGTGTTAATACGAAAATACGAAATTACGCGTATGGTATTGCTGATATCTAAATTTCTTACGGATACCAAAATTTCCATCTTGGTTTTTCTTGATGATATTTTCGATAACCACTCTACCTTGGTCTCTTATACGATGATCTTAACACTAAAAAGATATGCTCCACTACACAAATGAAATTAGAAATTGTCCTCTTAATTACAAACCCATTGCCTTAACCAATAAGCTCCTTGAACACATAAGAGCACCACATTCCCTTGTATCCGGGATATGTTCTTAGATTTATATTTTGCCACCCGCACAGCATGATTTGCGCAAATATTTTGCCTTGCAAAACATAACCTTTGATTTAAAATAATAATCTACATTTTATTATTGACGAATAATTGACTGTGTTTTTCTTCACGTTTCCAAAGTTTCTAACATACAGCGTGCCCCCCCCCCCCCCCCCCCCGTGATGACTTCTGGGTCCCTTCTGAGGTGGAGAGGGGAAGAAGCACTGCGGGACTGAAATTCCGATATGGACTTTTATTGTCCGACCGGGAGCTCGGTGCGGGTGCTCACCTTCTTGGGCAGCTACATTGGCTTGGGACACGCTGCGTCTCGGGGCCGCAGCAGGCTGGCGCTCCACGATGCTGGCCAAGTCGATGAGGTGTGTCTTGGAGGATCGGCACTGTCGATGAGGAGTCTCGGGGAGTTGGGGTCGTCCGGCGTCTTGCCCCGGAGGCAGCACGTCCATGCTGCAACGGCGCGGTGTCGTCTTGCCCAGACCCGGCAACTTGACGTCTCGCAGTCGTCCCCTACCCGGGCAGGCAGGCACTGTCCGAGCTCGTCCCGCCTCAGAGTCCTCCCGATCTTCCCATCTCGTCCAAGTCCGCCTTTTTCACATCCCCGTTCGCCCTATTATCCCACTGTCCTTCCCTCACGTCCCAACGTAGGGCTTCCTAGTCCCCAAAGGCGAAAGCCGCCAAGATCCTAGAGACATTCGTCTTTGCGTGGCGGCGGCTCCCTTAATTGTTTTTCTGGAATCTGGGTTCACTGGCTATCAAAGTTGAAAACACCCCCACAGACGCGAGTCCCGCTTCAGGCACTTTTCGGGTTTACAGTGTGTGGCTCCTTTGGCGTGGCCGGGTCTCCGCCGACGTCTTTGTCCGGGACCTCCCCGCTCGGCGGCCCTCAGGCGGTAGCTGTCACTCAGCCCGACACGGGCCATTAGACAGTTTTAGTATAGCGTTGCTGGCTCTTACGTACGCAATACGCAATAGTATAGCGTACGCTAAAAATGACCTGCTCGGACCGAATTTAGTTGTGCGTTACGTTTTCGAGTGAACACCGCACATGATCTTGGTTAAATTTGCTAGAGCCGTAGAATTCCGCGTGCTTATAGCGCAACCATGCTCCTGGAAAGAAATATTGAAAATGAAAACGTGTCCAATAATTTTATCTCAGATTAAACCAAGCCGCAGCTGCTTCGTCAAGCGCGCTTTTGTGCGGGTACAGAGGCTACGAGTACGAGTGCGTAGCCAAATTCGATCACGGAGCCTCCGTCAGTCGTCCCGTGGAAACGGCAGCTTTTATCAATGCTATGGCGGAATAAAATTCATGACCTACTGATGTCCAGTGCATAGCGAGAACTTCGGCGATTTCTTTTAGAGTCGTTCGTCCGTCGGCGATGAACTGTGCGAATAGGCTTAGCGTTGAGCAGAACGCAGCGTTGACGCACATTCCGAGCGGCGAACATTTTCACTGTGCACTCCTTCAGTGCACGGCGATCTGATTCGACCGCCGTAGGTCCCGGAGAGAATTGCCGAGCTGAACACCACGCAAATTCACGCAACACAGAACTTCGAAAACACCACGTCGCCCTTGCTGCGCTAGTCGGGGGTCCGAGATCTCCGTTGGGTCCGAGATCTCTTGAGAGCGTCCCGCAGAGCCCGCTAGCCCGCCACGCAAAATCCCCAGCGTTGCGTGCGTACGCAATACGCTAGCTCTTCTATTGCGTTCTGCGCACGCGCACTCCCGACCCGCAATTTTATTGCGTACGCAAGGCTTTGCGTACGATCCACTAAAACTGTCTATTATTCACATTTCCGTCGGCTCCCTCCGCGAAGGCTCCATTTGAAAAGCATGTCCATGCCCGGGACTTCACTTTCGCCAACATATTTGTTTTAGAGCTCATCTCTTAGGCGCCCATTTCGGGCTTGAGCGGCGTCGCCGTCGCCGTCGGCGTCGGCGTAACCGCGAGGTGCATTATGGGTAAATTTCCCCGCTAAATTTACCGGAAAAAATTCCCCGCTATATTTAGCGGAAGAAATTTCCTGCTCAATTTAGCGCAAAAATTTCCCCGCTAAATTTAGCGGAAGAATTTCCCCGCTAACTTTAGCCAAAAAATTCCCCGCTCTATTTAGCAAAAAAAATTCTCCACTATATTTAGCGAAAAAATTTCCCCGCTGAATATAGTGGAAATATTTCCCCGCTATATTCAGCACGAAAAATTTCCCGCTAGATTTACCGTAACGATTTCCCCTAAATGGCAGGTGAGCAGAAGAGGATGAGGGGCATAGCCTCCTCTCCGTACGTTCCCCTCCTCTTCCTCAAGAGATGCGCTCTAATTCGGCATTACAGGAAATTGTAAACGTCTCTCTTTTTTTCAAAAACAAACTTTTAATTAAAAGTAGTTGAAAAACAAAAAGAATAAAAAAGGTCCATAGGGTCTAGGTCAACGTTCGAGTGTGCTCTTCCTGGGTTTTCCATTCTAAAAGTCTGGTTTGGCGTACTCACAGTGCTCCCAGTCTGACTCGCGGTCCAGAACACGTTTGGTCACAAGCTTACCATAGATATAACACGAATGCAATAAAACATAACAAGCATGCACTAAAACAGTCTGAACGTACACGATAGCCCGTCACATTCGCGTGCTGTAAACAATAAACAAGCGCTGTTACTCGGCAGCATAGCTAAAACCCCAAACATTCGGGTCGATCTGGGCAGCTTGATTTTGCGGCTTATCAGAGACTTCTATGTCGTCGCCCTCTCTCTCCTCCCGTAGACCGCTGCGCTCGCCGCAGCTCGCGCTCGAACTCCTCGAGCGCAACGAAAAAGTCCCGGTCAGGTGAATCCGGATGGCTCTCCCGCGGTAATTTTGGTTGTTTCCTCTGGGAACCTAGTAGCCTCGTCCTTGGCGGATCGACCGCGGCGTATTCTTGGTCTACGGGTACGGGCCGTCGTACTGCATCTCCTTTAGACTATTGGCGTGGGCGGTTAAAGAACCCCGACGCCCGTTACTGCACCTCAAGCGGTACACACCTGGGCTTAACTTTTCCACTAGCCGATAGAGACCTTTATATTTCGGGGCCAGTTTTCGGGACAAGCCTTGTCCGGCCTGCTCCACGTGGAGGTAGACCCTCTCCCCAACTTCGAATTCGGCATCTGCCAAGCCTCTGTCATATCGCTCCCTTCGACTCTCTGCTGCCGTGGCTGAAACGTCGAGAGCCATGTTGTGAGACCACCGCAGTCGGAGTGCGAGCTCCTCCCTGTAGCTCTCGAGCGTACCATAGTAAGGGTGCTGAGGTCGCGTCATGAGATCCTGCGGAATATCCGGATCTCTACCGTACAAAATGTAGAACGGTGTCTCGTTGGTGCTCTGGTGCGCAGCGGTGTTATATGCGAACATCACGAACGGCAGCCACGAATCCCAGTCCGTTTCGTCCTTCGCGACCATGTGTGAAAGTAACCCCTTTATAGTCTGGTTTAGTCTCTCGACTGCCCCGTTACGCTCGGGATGGTAGGGCGTCGTCCGAAGCCTCTCTATTCCGAGAAGCTTGCAGACCTCTGTCATTACCCCCGACACGAGGTTACTACCTTGATCAGTCAAGAGCTGATGTGGCACCCCATGCTTTAGCACTATCTTTTCAACAAAGCACCTCGCGACCGTCTCTGCCTTCTGGTCGGACAACGGTAAGGGCTCGGAAAATCAGGTGAGGAGGTTGACGAGCACAAGAACATATCTGTGACCATGTGAGGGGCAACGGTTCGACAATATCCATCGCCGTTCTCTCAAATGGCCGGCTCACCTCGCCGAACACCTGCAATGGAGCCTTCTTTCTCTGTTTGGAGGTTTTTCGAAGCTCACAGGACTCGCAGTTCGCGCAGTAGTCTTTAATAGACGTTATCATGTTGTTCTAATAAAAGGATTTCTCTATTTTTGTCTTTTTTTTCTCTCTAATGTGATCGGAATACAGGGCGTTATGAAACGCCTTCAGTACGTCAGGCACCATGCACTCCGGCACGACGAACCTCTCCAGCGGGCACTCTCGGCGGCTGCCCACTTGCTCGGGGTAGCTTTTACAAAGCAAACCCTGCCCATTAACCTTGTATTCTAAGCGGAGTGCTGGTTCGGAAGGATGTCATGCCAGCAATGCCCCCACTGAAGAGTTCCTCTGCTGTTCCTTTCTTAACCTGTCGTCGTTTATTGTCGGGACATACGAGGTGACGAGGTGAACGTCGACCGAAGACTCACGCTCCGGAGTCGACCGGCACAAGGCGTCCGCGTTGGTGTGCGCCTTGCCTGCTTTATGCTCCCCCTCCAAGCTGTATTCCTGAAGCTGGAGATTCCACCTCGCCAGCCTGGAACTGTGGTCCCTCATGTTCATAAGCCACTTTAGAGGTCGGCAATCCGTAACGGTCTTAAAGTTACGGCCATACAGATAGCACCGAAAATGCCGAACGGCCCATATCAACGCGAGACACTCTTTCTCTGTCGCGCTGTAAACCTGCTCAGCTTTGTTAAGCTGGCGACTTGCGAATTCCACCGGGTGCTCCCGACCCTCGTGCCTCTGGGACAGGACCGCTCCAAGGGCATACTGTGACGCGTCAGTTGCCAAAATGTACGGGAGTCGGAAATCGGGATACCTTGGGATCGGAGCCTCGACCAGTTTCTGCTTTAAGCTCACAAAAGCGCCCTCGACATCGTTAGTCCACTCGAACTTCGCATTCTTTGCCGACAGGCGTGTGAGGGGTTTCGCTACCCTAGAGAACTGATCGACGTGCCGACGGTAGTACCTGATGAGAGGCCCAGAAACTCCCGGACCTCCCTCAGGTTCGTCGGCCAAGGAAAACTCTGAACGGAGTTTAGTTTCTCTGGGTTCGGTTGAACTCCCGCTGCAGACACCATATGGCCCAAGTACTTAACTCCGTCCTTCAAGAACTGGCACTTCTTTGGTTTTAGTTTTAGGCCTGCGTCCCTATGATGCCGGAGGACACTTTCGACGTCTTTCATGTGCTGATCAAAAGTCTCACTGTATATGACAATGTCGTCCATATACACGTGGCAAACCTGGCCTACCAGCCCTTCCAACACGACGTCCGCGGTTCGCTGCCACACGGCGGGACTATTTACGAGCGCCATAGGCAGTCTGGTTCACTGATAATGCCCATTAGTCGTGTTAAAAGCGGTATTTTTTTGTCGGCGGGACCCATCTCGATTTGCCAGAATCCAGAGGCCATGTCCACCACCGAGAAGTATTTAGGCGACCCCAGTTGGGACAACGTCTCCTGGATATTTGGCAGAGGATATGAATTGACCCGCGTCGCGCTGGTCAACCTCCGGTAATCGACTACAAATCGAAATGATCCGTACGCCTTCTCTACCAATAGCGCCGGAGATCCGCAGGGCGACTTGGAGTGCTCGACTATGCGGCACTCATCATCTCTCCCACCTGGCGGTCCATCTCAGCCCTCTGCGAATACGGAATGCGGTACGAGCGCTGGTATACAGGCGCGGCGTCACCTGTGTTAATCCGGTGCCTAACCTCCCCGCACCACCCTAGGTTCAGATTACTTATAGAAAAGACACTTCAGTATTGTCTTATCACCTGCCGGAATTTAACCAACTCTTCCCCGGACACATGGGCAATGTCGAAAAGAGAATCAATCTCCGCGTCGAATAATGCCTCAGCGGCTCTCTAAACTGATCGGACGTCGCTCGTCTCGGCCTCCATCTCCGCACCATGAAACAATGCCACGTTCTTGTTGCGAGGCAGTGTCAACTGCTCCAAAGTGAAGTTGGCCAGCCGTACAGGCACCAGGGCGTTTTCAGTTACATGGACGAGCCTCGATGCTCCCGCGAGTCCGTGTACAGAAAATAGACTGGACTTCACAACTCCCATTTCTAACACAGGGACTGGGCTACCCAGTCTCGCCCAACAAATAACCTCTGACATCGCCGGTATCGTGCATGGGCTGGCGAGGCGCACCGAATCCCCAACAGGACCGCTCTGTCGAGGACCAACGCCGACGCTATGTTCAGCCGCGGCATCAGTTCGCACATTCGAAATAGGAATCTCATCCTCAGCGACCTTCAACATTTTTCGCGTCGTGAGCAGGTCGATGCACTGACCTGAAAGAACGTCCTGCCTCAAAATCCCATCTACGGGAACCGCTGGACCATTCGCGATTACGTATTATGCGTGATCAAATTTGTGCTGTCCCGAAGGAAACTGTAACAAGAAACACCCCCTAATGTCGATTTCTTCCCCCGTTATTCCTACAAAGGATCCGTGACCCATGTCCTCGACGGTCAACACCTCCCTATTTACCTTGTTAAGAGTGAAACCTTCGGTGACCGCCGCCCGGGTTTACCGATTTCAAGGAGAGCTCGCCAATCTGCGTATTGGGAGCGGAAAGAACCCGACCGGACATCCACAGGAGGGGAGAAAGCATCTTCTCCTCCAGTCACACCCTTGGGCGCGGGCAAAGTATCCTGGACGAGCTGCTTTGTTGACCGGCTCCAAGGTCGTCTTCGGAAGGAGGAACGACCCCATTAGAAGAGGATAAGGCATGACCTACTTTCCGGCCCAGCCCTCGAGATATGGTTTCCGAGCTTCGACGCAGCGGAAATGAGGACAGCTCAACGCTTCTCCCCGGTGGGAAAATCAGAGGTTTTCCCCCAAACAAAAAGGACCGTCATGACAAACTGACCCGACTTTCTGGGCATGTGCATGTGCGGAAACGAGCATCGACGCGTCCGTGACGTCAACGGGACGTGTATGTGTGTGTGGGTGCGCTCAGGAAAGGCAGAAAGGCGTGGCCTAACTGCGCGCGAACTTTTGATGCATCTTCATTGCCGGCAGTTTTGCTACCCTGGTGGGGAGTGAGGAAAAACGGACCCTAATAAGGTGGAGCAAGATGCTGCTCAAACGTTCTCCCTGATTTTGACCACTGTATTGCAACCATGTAATTAAACCGTTCCTTACGTTACCAAGTCTCCTACCTCCACTGAACCCTTGAGTTCTTGACATCGGGGAATGGATGTCGTCGAGAGCAAGAAAGCCTCCGGACGGGCGGCCCAAACCCCGCCTCTAACAACCTCAGAAATCTGAAGAAGCACAGTTTCACGAATCAAGCTCGCCCGTGATCCGGTGTCAACGAGCAAGTTAACACTGACACCGTTAATCTGGCACGGGACGACAGGGCTTGACTCCTTTGAGTACCGGATCACACCTAACGGTTTTGCGACTCCCCAGGCATTTCCCCTTTGTGGCTCTTCCCATGTCTCCTTGTCTTTGCTGCGCCTTTTCTTTTCTTTCTTGTATCCCGTGGGATAGCACCCCCCCCCCCCCATCCTTTCCTCTGTGGCAGAGGGGACGTCTATACGTTTCTTGGAAAAGTCTCCGAGTCCCTCCGCGCGGTACGCTGACGGCAGTAGCGTGGGATGTGCCCGACTTCCCTGCACGCATAACAGGTTAGAGGGCCTCTCGACCCTCCGGTGCGCCTGCCCAACGGCGGCAATCGCGTTTGTTCCGTCAACATCCTCTCGATGTCGCCTAACCTTTCATTTAGTCCTGCAGCTCGGCTTTATTCCTTGCCTCGCCCTCACTCACCACCCGAACTCCGGCGACGCCGTTGCTGAACGAGCCGTTGGCTTGCTCCCTGGCAGCAAAGTCAACCGCTTCGTAGACACGTTTTTGGTCACGCGACATGACAAACCTTCGAACAGGGTCCCGAAGCCCCGTCAGAAACTGCGAGCTCATCTGCTCGAGAAACAGTTCCTGTCTAATCTGCGATCGCGCGTCCCGAGAGCCGTCCGAACTCACCACCATAACCTGAGCGAGTAGTTGAACACGAGTAGCGAACGATCGCACGTCCTCACTCGGAAGTTGTCTCGCCTCCATAAATTTCTGAACACGAACTGTCTGCGGTTCCCTGTCAAACCGGCCTAGAAGAACCTGTTTGAGTTCCGCAAACGTCTTTGCTGTCTTGGCCTTCGCGTCGTTCCAAACGAACTCCGTCACAACACCTATCATCTTGCATTTGCACAGCACAGCGTGGTGGCGTCAATCCAATGCCCCATAGCCGCTATCTGCTCCACCATGGTCACGAACTCTTTTACTGAACCGTCACCCCCAAAACTCAGGTGAGGTTGCTCAACGCGAGGGTACCAGTCGCCATTTCACTAGCACTTTCTTTCGCCTGTTCTATGCTGGCTAATACACTGACCAAACGCGCTCAAAGCCACGCGGCACTCCTCCAACTCTCACTGGCAAATGGGTTAAAGAAAAGACGGGTCAATGCCAATCCCCAAAAGTTAAAAGGATCCGACCGCTGCCACCATGGTGATGACCGCAAAGGGGTGTGGCGGTTCAGCCATTTGGGGTCCCAGAAGGGACCCCAAGAGGGACCGGAGAGGGGAAGAAGCACTGCGGGACTGAAATTCCGATATAGACTTTTATTGTCCGACTGGGAGCTCGGTGCGGGTGCTCACCCTCTTGGGCAGGTACATTGGCTAGGGATACGCTGCGTCTCGGGGCCGCAGCAGGCTGGCACTCCACGATGCTGGCCAAGCCGACGAGGTGTGTCTGGGAGGAATCGGCAGTGTCGATGAAGATTCTCGGGGAGTTGGGGTTGTCCGGCGTCTTGCCCCGGAGGAAGCACGTCACTGCTGCAACGGCGCGGTGTCGCCTTGCCCAGACCCGGCAACTTGATGTCTCGCAGTCGTCCCCTCCCCGGGCTGGCAGGCAACGGCCGAGCTCGTCCCGTCTCAGAGTCCTCCCGATCTCCACGTCTTGTTCAAGTCCGCCTTTTTTACCTCCCCGGTCGCCCTATTATCCCACTGTCCTTTCCTCACGTCCCTACGTAGGGCTCCCTAGTTCCCAAAAGCGAAAACCGCCAAGATCCCAGAGACAATTGTCTTTGCGTGGCGCCGGCTCCCTTAATTGTTCTTCTGGAATCTGGGGTCACTGGCTGTCAAAGTTGAAAACTCCCCCACAGACACGAGTCCCGCTTCAGGCACTTTTCGGGTTTACAGTGTCGAACTCCTTTGGCGTGGCCGGGTCTCCGCCGACGTCTTTGTCCGGGACCTCCCTGCTCGGCGGCCCTCAGGCGGTAGCTGTCACTCAGCCCGACACGGGCCATTATTCACATTTTCGTCGGCGCCCTCCAAAAAGGCTCCATTGGAAAAACATGTCCATGCCCGCGGCCTCAAGCCCCCTCAAGCCCCCCCCCCCCACAAAAAAAAAGAAAAGTCAATGTCTTTTGTTTTATTTGTTGCAAAATAAAAAAAAGCATCTCTAAACGTTGAGTTTCCAAACAAATGCAGAACAAGCCATGCTGAACAGATTCCAAGCTTTCAGAGCTTGCTGTTTTTTTATTCAAAACCAATAAGCGATTTTCTAATAATTTTAATGGGAAAATGGTGTCAGTTTCCGGTACATGACAGCATTCATTTACACGTATTTATAGGCTTTGTCGGCCGCTATTTTCCAATTCAAGAGTTCCGAAAGTTACTTATAACTTTCGAATAAGATAACATAAAGCTCTGAAACATCGGCATCTGGTTTAAACCACTAGTGATGCATTTGTAAATAAACAACGGCTTTTGCAATGCAAAGTTCCTTTCTGCTGAAAAAAAATAAAAAGCTTATTTTAATATATATTTTGTAGTTTTATTAAACTCACTTGTTAAATTTAGCAAAGTTTACAAAATCTTCCCTTCGTAAAAATTGATACACGAAAAGCATACTAAATTGGTACTTTCCTTAAGTATACAAAGACGCTTGAAATATAATTTTAGCATTCTTTCAATATTTATATTAGATGTCATCTCATCAAGAAAAGGGGGCGTATCAACCCTGCTATCTGCTCGTTGCCTAGATTCCGACTCACAGGCACATCTGCTCTGTTCAATAGTCCTTGCAAAAATTTGCCGCCACAAAGGTATGTGTTTTTGCAGATCAGGAACACTCATTATTTCTGACAATAAATTAAGAACGCCCCGAAGACTACCGGTACTATAGCAATGCGTTGACAGGGCCCGAGGATCGTTTCATAGCCGCCGCCAGCTGTTAAATGCCAGCTCAATGAGGCAGCCTACCAAAATGACAGTTTTAATTGTTCAAGCGATGGTGTCGTTTCTGTCAACCGAACATATTTCCCCTCGGGTCTACTTCAGGTGACGTGAAGGGGATCTGTCCTGTCAGGTCAGGTCTTCCATCGTATACCGAAACCACACACAAAAAACGAGCAAAAAAAAACGGACGAAACAACAACGTCCTTTTTTTTTCATTTTCCCGTGTCTCCGGTTTACGATGGAAGTTCACCAGATCGCCTGTGCTTTTACCCTTTCTTCGAGGTCAGTTCATATGGCCAAATGAGATACCGTGTTTTAAAACTTTATTCTTCAATACAGAAACAGTAACTAGAAAAATAAATTGATGAAGTTGGCAATCTCACTGCCAGTGCTACATTCGGTAATGTTAACCCTCTCTGCTTGACAACAAAGCTATAAAAAGCCCGTGAAGAAATGCCCGCGGTCGCAGTAAAAGGAGGTGAATGGCTAACTACAATGTGTTCAAGCTGATGGCCTTGAGAACCTTCATGCATAACTTTTTACGTCAAGATGAAGTTTCTATGCTAAAGGAGATCGCCTTTGCCCTCAAAAAAGACGGCGTGCTGCCGCGGTGCTTTGGGTCTGAAGGATTTGTGATTAGAGTAATTGAAAAGGAACATCAAACTCTTTTATCATCTAAAAGGAGGACATCCTCAAGTGGAGACAACGGAACCCGAGGGCGATTTGGTAGCAGAGATCGAAGAACCGTGAAATCCATTATCAAAATAAGACTTCGGACACCTCACGCAATACAATTGTCAGAGAATAAATCGTCATTCCCGCAAACTTAAGTTTAACGTGAGTACCAGTTTAAAAGCCCTGTAAGGATCGACGAGGGCTCCGCGGGTGGGCCGTCGGCACCAGGGAAACTTGGCTGGTGGGAAAGCGTTGGTGTAAACACTTCTTGTGGTCGACGACCTCGAGAGACAGGCGTACTTTACGACGCGAGGTTCGGAACGCCCGTTTTCTGCCGAGAATCGGAGCGTGCGTTTCGGCCCGGGAGAACGCGGTGGCTCTGGCCGGCACCGTTTACACTACGTGTTTACATCGGGGGTCGCGGCGGAACGGCAACGTCAGACCGCGTTTGGCAGAATGAATGACGGGATGGCTCACTAAGTCAGCGCTATCCACACCGGGGTCGCTTGTCTGCTTCGCCTTGCGAGAATGGTTTTCCTTGCATCCGAATCAGCCCGACGTATGGCGGTAAGATGTACGCAGACCGCGGGTTCCCACGTGGGAATATAAGCAATTGCCACATGACGAGAAAGTGAGCTGATTGGTTGGCAGTGGAAACGCCTGTCTGACAACACGTCAAGGATTCGCCGGCCCACTAAAAGGGGACGGACCAACGAGTGACTTTGAGGGGAAACTCAGCGAGTGAGATTAGTTTTGTGCTGGGGCTCGAGAGCTGTCGCTCCGTAATCGAGTCAGGTCGTGGGATTCCGAGGGACTTCTGTCCCCGTAATCGGGACGTAATCCCACGAGCCAGCAAACTCCCGAGCTTGGATAAGCTAACACCCGATCACCTCCTTCCCAGGCCCGTACAGGGGAAGCTATTTTCCTTTTGCGGTATTATTTCTCTTCGTATTTCCATTAACTACAAAGTATTAAATTGTTTCTTGAAAAGTAATTCCCAAGTTCAACCGAATTAGTCGTCAACGGCCAAGGGAAGCAACTTCGTCTCCGGCAAGACCCGCAAAGCTTTCCACAAGAAGTCCGTCACCCCATCCGGACCTGGCAATTCGGACGGCGCAAGGTGACCGAGCGAAAGAACACGTACTGGCGTAGTCGACGGGATTGGCTTCGACAACTTCAGAACACAAGAAACATCATCGAGCGGCCACAGAACGATTACCGCAGAGAGCCCACACATCAGAGACTGACTAGCGTCAAGGCAGCCCACTGTCACCCGTGCCATCCAGTCGAAGGAAGACTCCGCGGAGCCGGTGAGTGGAACCTTCACGTTTTTTGGTGTGTGCGGAGACGTAGGATGAGTTGGCTGGTTGGCAGGTTGGTGAAGAAATCTGGGGATAGAACGGAATCTGCGGAAAGGGACAAAGGGACCGACGGAGGAGCGGAAGGGTCGGAAAGTCGGTCCGTCGACGAGCGCACTGCCCGGGTGAACGCGGAAATCATGCTGCGCATGGAGCATGAGCACGAAATTGCCATGTCAAGGCTCAAACTCGAGAGCCAGGAAAACATCGCTGCAATGCGTGGACCGTGCGTAGGTGGCGTAGCTACCATGGTGACCGAAATGGGCAGGCTAGGCCCAGAGGCCGATAGTACCGACGCGGGGGAATGTGGGTCAAGCGGCCCGCCCGAACTCGCGAAAAAAAAAACGTTGACGGCGGGGACGCCCTTCCCGACGGGGAAGAGAGAGGGCGGTTCCTCCAGTTGCAAAGGGGCAACGAGACCCTCCGTTTCGCTTGGGCGGACGCGAAGGGTGGCCGGGGCGGCATGTTCGTCCGCGATCGACTGTTGTTCCAGAAGGACCAAGTAGACGGAACCAGGGTGGCCCAGCTGGTTTTGCCCAGGGAGAGGTGCGGCGAAGTTTTGGGGCTCGCCCATGAATCTCTCTGGGAGGGCCATCTGAGGTGCAAAAAGACTAAGGCGAGTATTAAGGGCAGCTTTATTGGCCTGGAATTGAGGCTGATGTCCGAGAGCATTGTCGTTCTTGCCATGGCTGTCAGATTAGGCCCGACAGAACCGTGAAAGACAGAGTTCCCATTACACCGCTCATGCGGCCGGAGAGACCGTTTCATGTTGTCAACATCAACTTAATTGGTCCACTGGACGTTGCGTCGGCCAGGGGACACAAATATGCGCTGTGTCTGATCGACCTTTGCACGCGCTGGCCAGAGGTAGTGCCTTTGTGTAATCTCACGGCAAAGGCGATGCGACGCACTGCTGAATATTTTCAGCTGAACCGGGGTGCCTGAGCTCGTGTGTTCAGATCAGGGAACTAACTTCACGGCGAAGCTCACGCAAGAGTTGCTTTCGAGGCTGGGCTGCACGCCGCGCTTCTTGACCCCAGAGCATCCGGAGAGCAACGGCTCGGTCGAGAGGTGGAACCTAGTGTTTAAGAACATGTTGCTCCACGCCATAGAAAGGGACCCGCGAAACTGAGACCGATTGGTGCCATTTTCGCTCCGGGCGTATCGAGAAGTCCCACACGAAACGACAGGCGCGTTGCCTTTCTGGTTGTTATACGGAAGGAGCCCCACGGGGCCATTAAATATACTTCAGCACACTTGGACGGGGGAAGTATCCGTACCCAGCACACTCCGAGAGGCGCCGGCGAAGTACCTAAGGCAGTTAAGGGAACAGCTAAGCGTGGCGGTAGAGGTTGCGAATCTCACGAGGTGAGTCCAGCAGCGCCCTTACGCGGAGCGCTATAACCGCTCTGCCAAGAACAAAGGGTTCAAGATTGGAAATCGAGTGTTGCTATTCAAAGGTGATCCCGCCAGCAAGATGGCTCCGGAAGTGGCTCGGGCCTTTCACAGTTTTGACTATTGAAAGACCGTGTTTCTACTGGCTGGAACTCGGGGAGGGCAGGACCAAAGCAGCCCACGCGAACCAGCTAGGAGCGTTCAGGGCCCAGGTGGGGCACGTGGGCGTCTTAGTTCACGAAGATGTGGAGTTCGGAGAGGTCAGCTACGCACCCCGGGAAAACCGAACGACCGAACAGACGGGCCAGCTTAACCGCGAAATGTTTGATCACTTGACGCCTGACCGCCGCGACGAAGCGCAGGCCGTGTCCCGAGACCATGACTCCGCGTTTCGAACCGCTTTGGGAGCCGCGGAGCTGGGCGAGCACGAGATCAACTTAGAACAAGGGTACGCGCCTAAAAGGTCGTATCCGTATCGAATTCCGGAGCTGCTTAAAACAGAGGGCAGCAGACAGGTGGGGGAGCTGCTAGAATCAGGGCTCATCTACCCAGTCGAAAGCGAGCACGCGCACCCGGTAGTGTCTACAAAAAGGATGGCAGCATCCGCCTTTGTGTCGATTACCGTCGCTTGAATGCCGCGACCATATCGGACGCGTTTCCAATGAGAAACCCTCAGGAGCTCATCCTCCAAGTAGGACAGGTGAAATTCATTACTATCCTCGACCTCCAGCGCGGATATTGGCAGGTGCCGGTGGCCGCCGAGTCACAGCACCTCACAGCTTTTGTAACGCATGAGGGCCAGTTCGCGTGGAGGGTGATGCCGTTTGGACTAAAGAACGCGGCCGCTACGTTCCAGCGGTTAGTCAATCAGCTGTTGACCGGTCACCAGTCATACGCCTGCGCGTACTTAGGCGATATTGCCGTCTTTTCCGAGACGTAGGAGGACCACCTTTGCCACCTCGACGCCGTCTTGGGAGCTCTTGAGCGAGCAGGGCTGAGGGTGAGCAACGTGAGCAAGGAAAAGTGTCAGGTGGCTAGAGGGTCAATCGCTTTCCTCGGGCATATCGTGGGGTCAGCAGCGCACGGCCCCGACCCAAGCAAGTTAGCCGCGATCGAGGGCTTGGATCGTCCGCATACTAAGGCCTCATTCACACAGCCGGCCTATCACCCCGTCCCGGCGAAAGCGCCGTGGGCGCCGTGCCAAAAACTGGACTTTGCAGGGACGGAGGAGTGTTCGAACCAGCGGCGACGGAGCTGCCGGCGGTGGCTAGAGGAATAGATGGATGCTGACGGCTGTGTCCCCTTATATTGGGCGGTAGCTTGCGTAACCTAGCCTAAACATCTTTCTAAACCATTGAAATTCCGCGTCGAACGTTTGTATCCCGCAAAACTGTATAACCGGTAAAACCTATTATTTCGTGCGCAATTTCACACTTCCCTCGATCTCTATTACTAATCTTGTAATCTCGTATTTGCGGCTGCTTTTTGGCGGCGTCGATCACCGAACGTAACGGACTATAGGCGTCGATGGGCGCAGCCAGAACTGTTTTGTTCCTTGGAGCTTGCGTTTGGGTCGCCGATAACGATCTTGCATGTTTCAAAACACTTTATTTGTCTCCGCGTTTCGAAACAAAAACGACAAGACCCACCGCGAGCACGTTTCACATCAATCACTCCTTACGTCGCATTTCGTCCCCGATGATCGACGACCGTATTTTCTTTCTTCGGCTGTTCTTCCTTAAAATTGCATTTACATCTATCGGAAAGGAACCGATGTGGACTCACCATTTCGAGCAGCAGCTCAGCGGTAAATCCACATCTCTGCATGCCCGTTGTTCAAGAGCCGTAAACATCACACAATGCGCCCGTCGTCTCGCTGGCCTCCCTCCTTCCCGAAAAGAGCTTTGTTGGCTTCGTCGTTCGGGCACAGTACGGTCAATTCCCCTTGCAGCGGCCGTGCCCATGGTCACCCAACTTTTGAGAATCCGCCAGATTCAGCGAAAGTTTCCTATTTTGTGATTGGCCGTCCCTCGATGGGGCGGGCCGCCGGCGTTCCCGGTCTCCCGCCGGTGTCAGGGTAGGGAGGCTCTAGTGAGGGTGGGTGCAACTCAAAACCTGGGGAACGTTTGCAGTTTAATGGCGGCGCCTGAGGGAGAGGATTCGGGAAAGGTTATGCACCAATGTTGCCTGCACGAGAGCAGACGCCCGCTCTGTTGCAACTCTGTTGCTCCATGCGCCTTTCCTCCTCTCGCCTCCCATTGCAAGCAACGAACGCCTTGGCGCAGCCCCTCTCGTTTCCTTCTCGCTCCGAGAACTGCAAACGGATGGATGGATGGATGGATGGATGGATATTGGCTGTTCCCTTTATATCGGTGGTAGCTTGCGCCAGGTAACCTTAAACTATTAATTTAGAAATTTTTTTTCCTTTTTTTCTTCTATTCTTTCTTTCAATTTATCTCTCTGCAATTATCACCGGGCAGGTAGAGTACTTTCCAAGAAGACCTTTGGGGGATCGGGCAAAAAAAAAATTAAACACCGCCCCCCGCCTCCTCCCCCGGGCGAGGGAGTCGCCAATTTTCCTCTGGTCAACCTCTTCGGTGTTCCTCCTTAAACCACACCAACTGGGGGACAGGTGTGAGACTTTGGGCCGGAGCCACGCGGGAGGGAGTCCCAGTATTCCTCTGTCCCTCCTGAACCCCAGCTGTGCTAATTGTTCGTCCTTGTTTCATTTTCCCTAGACTCTATCCACCAGTTTTCCACGCCGAGAGGAGAAAGCAGAGTTGCCAGACAAGTAGCAGCGTCCAAGATGGCGGAATTTACCATTTTTCGCGTTAAAAAAATACTTAACCTATCGAAACAAAACTTGTGGCTATGGAAAAGTAATCATTTATACCTTGTGTAAATTATTCAAGCACCTTAATGGGCTCTTATGACCTGAGTTAGGAAATAAAACGACCCTTTGCCCCATAGACTCCCAGCAAAATTTAGCAATTAAATGGCGTCCATGCCCGTGATTCCCCATCTAGCAGTTGCACCGCCCCTCACTTGGGCCTCCCTATGTCGGGGACGTTGGACATCCTCGTTCGGCCCATTTCAGGTCCGGCGGCCCGATTTCGGTCGGAAATTGGTCCCAACACCCTCTCCCCCGGCGGAAAGGACGGCCGGCGCTTTCGCCGGGCCGGGGAAAAAGCGGCTGTGTGAATGAGGCCTAAGAAGGAGCTGCGGAGCGTCCTAGGACTCTGTGGTCTTTTACAGAGAGTACGTAAAAGACTATGCTACTTTGGCCGAGCCCCTCACGGCCCTTACCAAGAAGGGAATGCCGAACGCGATACCTTGGCCCGAGGAGGCGGAGAATGCGTTCCGGCGTCTCAAGAAGGCACACTGCGAGGCGACGAGCCTTTCGACCCCGAGCCTGCAGGAGCCTTACAGGCTTTTTACAGACGCGTCAGCGGTGACAGCAGGGGCATGCCTGGCCCAGATCGGGAGTGACGGAGCTGAGAAGCCGATCGCGTTCGCCAGCCGTAAATTCACTCCGACTCAGGCACGCTGGTCTACCATTGAGCGTGAGGCATTGGCTTTCATTTGGGCGCTGGGCAAATTTGATAACTGGCTCTTCGGCGCAAAAGTGCACTTCGTGTCGGACCACAACCCTTTGTCCTACCTGACGTCCTGCAGTCCGGATGGGGCAAAGCTGTCAAGGTGGGCTTTAGCGCTACAGCGCTACGATGTGATCGTGACCCACAGAAAGGGGTCCGCTAATGGTAACGCAGACGCTTTGTCTCGCTTGCCGAACAGATATTGGGGTGCCACTGACTCAGCGCTGCACCCACCCGAGGGCATGGTTGGTTCCACTTGCCGCGCGGCCGGACTCATATATCTCAGGAGTGTGGTTTTGCTGCTGTGTCCGTGCGCGAAGAAGATACTTCGTCAGACCTCGTGACCGATATAACTTGAAATTTTCCGGTGCACTAGCGTAAAGGCATATGTTTTGCGAGGTGTTCCTTTTTTTTTTGCTTGTTCCGAAGCGCGGATATAGTAGCAGGCGTGTTCTGCTCAGCATTTCCTTTTTTTTTCTTTGCGTATACGTTGATGCGTACATCGTGACATGTGCGCGTATTTTCTTTTATAGTGACGTACTGTCGTTCAACATAGGGACACTGCAAAGCGCGTGTCTAATGGCGTTTCTTTTGTTGTTGTATTTTTGGTTTCTGTAACGTTGAAGTGCTCGGTTATGTGTATACGTATTCATCTTGAGCGTTATGCACTTCTGTTTACGTGATAACCTTCTTTTTTTTACAACGCTACTTGCGTCTTTTGCACAGTATGTAGAAATGCGAATGATGACTTCGATCTTTTTTTATATGTTTGACTCTTAGATGTTCTTTCAGTCCAACAAGAGTCTTAAGGGGAGGTGTAAGTATCAACGAGGGCACCGCGGATTGGCCGTTAGCACCAGGGAGACGTTGCTGGTGAGAAAGTGTTGGCGTAAACACTTCCCGTGGTCGGCGACCTCGAGAGACAGGCGTACTTTACGACGCGAGGTTCGGAACGCGCGTTTTTTGCCGAGAATCGGACTGTGCGTTTCGGGCCGGGAGAACGCGGCAGAACGGCAACGTTCTGCCGCGGTCTGACGTTGCCGCGGCAGAACGGCAACGTCAGACCGCGTCTGGCAGAATGAATGACGGGATGGCTCACTTAGTCGGCGCTATCCACACCGGGGTCAATTATCTGCTTCACCTTGCGAGAAGGGTTTTGCTTGCATCCGAATCAGCCCGACGTATAGCCATGAGATGTACGCAGACCGCGGGTTTCCACGCGAGAATATAAGCAATTGCCACATGGCGAGAAAGTGAGCTGATTGGTTGGCAGTGGAAACGCCTGTCTGACAACACGTCGAGGATTCGCCGGTCCACAAAAAGGGGACAGACCAACGAGTGACTTTGAGGGGAAACTCAGCGAGTGAGTTTAGTTTTGTGCTGGGGCTCGAGAGCTGTCGCTTTGTAATCGAGTCAGGTCGTGGGATTTCGAGGGACTTCTGTCCCCGTAATCGGGACGTAATCCCACGAGCCAGTCAACCGACGACCTTGGATAAGCTAACACCCGACTACTTCCTTCCCAACCCCGTACAGGGGAAGTTATTTTTTTTTCAGTATTATTTATCTTTGCATTTCCATTCGCTACAAAGTAATAAATTGTTTCTTGAAAAGTAATTCCCAAGTTCAACCGAGTTAGTCGTCAACGGCCAAGGAAGGCAACTTCGTCTCTGGTAAGACCCGCCCAGCTTCCCACAAGAAGTCCGTCACCCCATCCGGACCTGGCAACCCGGATGGCGCAAGAGACCGAGCAAAAGAACCCGTACGAGCCCCATTCAGGGAAAGGTGGAACGATGCTTATCACTCCTGCAAGCAACGACGACGAAGCTTTCGGAGTGACTTTGTTTCATCGCTCAAAAAATATTGCATTCATTTTTATGATGATCGTCCCACGTTTTAGCTGCAGTACTTCGAAGCCGCTTCTACTAGTGCCCGGAACTGAGTGCGGCCCTTAAGAACTCCACCGAAAGTGCTTTGGGTTACTCAATTGACAGTAGGGAATAGACCTTTAAATAATGGAAAAAAAATGCATTGATTTAATTCAAACGCTACGCTCACTGCTCAACCAATACTAATTTTGACAGTCCTTGTCAAGCCAACTGACTAACTAAATCTTGCTACTACTGTAAGCAAAACAGCGCCTCAATATCTACCCCAAGCTGGATAGCCATGTGCGGATATCCGAGCTATCTGCCGCACAAGCGGCTATATACAGTCAGAAACACATCAACTTGAATGTAATCTTTACAAATTAAGTTCAATGTTCCCTTTCACCATTGTTGGCGAGGTTGAAACAACTGCAAGCATTATGGGAAGCAATTTACGCATGTTTACGTTCAAAAAGACCTCAGATCCCAGCAATCGTAATAAAAGGCTCAAGGTAAAGGAGACGCTAGATGAACAGCAATGCATGCATGAGAAATGGTCTAAATAATGAATAAAAACGTTGCGAGGGTAAAACTTGCTAAACCAAGATAAAGTATATTTACTTTTCTTAACGGCGTAATGTTGCAATTTTTCACAAGGGGTGATGCGGTAGCAGTCTGGATTTGATTTTGGAATTAAAATGTACATCCTACCATTGTCCCCTGGAGAGTGATGCAGTCTTCCTGCCAAGGCACCGTCTCATTGGTGAACACCATAAACGCTCTAGTACAGTACAGAGTATACTTTTAATGTGAATTTAGTGTACTTCACATGTTAGCTGTGCGGTTCGCCTGTCAACCCAATAAATTTCGAAAGAGGATGCACGAGCACCAAAATGATGTTCACAATTTCGATCAAAATCGCAGCGCAGTCACTAATCACTGCGACGTCAAGGGCCACCGCATGCACTTAAATAATACCCAAATCCCAGTGTCGAAACTGACCACGGACAAAATCTTTTCATGGAATCATGGGCCATTCAAAGTACGCCTGCAAACATCAATATGTCTTGTGCGCTTTAACATCCGCCTACGTAAATGGACTTCGCGATATCACCAACCCAAATAAAAATGCGCCACAAAAAAGAAATGCTGATTTTTAACGTTTTTAAAAAAAGCAGAGTCATCCCTGGAAAAAAGGCCGAGCCTGGCCCCGAAACGTCGGGTCCCTAAACACCCCCTTCGTTTTTTAGTTAGACGATTTACTGTGAGTGTATAACTTTTTACCAAGGGAAACGTTCTGTCATGGAATTAGTTATTTGCTTATGACTGAGCAATCTCAGTTTATAACAACTGCTTCGGCTAATTCTTTTCTCAGTCCTCCTACCTCCGGTGATCTCCAGGGGATCGTTCTCGGCACTTATTATTTTCTGTTTATATCGCTGATAGATTAAATCTGAATGAAACAGTAGTCTGCGTCACATTTAAATATTTCTAAACACGACATCTAATGTGGCGAAATCTAAATCACTGAACCGAGTTTGCTTACCTCTTTCAATAAATCGTCGTATTTCCAGTAGCAAAAGCGCAGACCCGTACAGAAGCCGCCGATACCCTGTCAATGACGGCACGGTCGTCAGGTCCATCATCAAATTGAGAATACTAAAGTTGCTCAAAGTTCTAAAATACAAACTTGATCGATTTGGCAAATTACTCTTTAAGGTGAGTGGATAAATTTATTATTTCAGGGGTAACTTGTATCAAAATTTTCTATTCACTCATTTTTCTCGAAATTTATTGGGCACAGCAAGAGATGCACTTGAACTAGGATGCCAAATTACAAGTCGAAATATTACTTTTTTTTTGAAAAGTTAGTTTAGTTTTAAGTTTGATGTCGGAGGATGAGAGGCCCTAGTGGCCACAACTAAAAGGGGACGTCAAATGTTGTAATACGGGGGCGGTACATGCCTCGTTCCCGACGGGTTAAACAAAAATTGATGGTGTAAAATTTATGCAGGGAAGGCTCACGCCAGCATGGGTAAAAAGAACGTGCAAAATACTGTTTCTTAGACTGCTCGCTCGACTTGCTAGTAATACAGCGTGTGACATCACCCCCTGGAGAGCGCTAAAATTTTTGATGTTAGTTTTTACATCACACTGATTTGCTCAAAGAACACACAAACGCCGGGGCTATTCGTTGAAAAAAGCTTCTCTCGGGTCCTAATTATAGTCAGCTGACGCGTGCGTGGCCGAGTTTGTAGCGCACCCCACTCCCACACGAAGGCGGGCAACCACCTTGCATCTGCACCCCTTGATCCGATCCTCGCCGGTTCTACCGGAGCTTTCCAGTTCAATCGCGCATCGTGTCGCTGGTGTCGGTCCAGCATCTGTCTGTCTATGCTAGATCGCAAACTCAGTGATGAAGTTCACTGAATCGGTCGCTGATTGGCTGCCCTCTTGGTCAGGTGATGTGACGTTGCGATTGAGTTTTTCCCCATGAATTTCGATAAAGTTCGAGATGCGCTGTCGAAATATTAAAGTTTGCGGTGACGTCCAAATGTCGACACAATTCAGTTTGGCGATGGAAATAACTTTCTAGTCGTCAGGCAGCCAAAGTTGCCAAAGTTAGCGAAGATGTTGACGTTCACGCCCGCGGGCGGGGCGAGTCAAAGCAAGCTTTCACGGACCATCGCTACTATTTTTAAATGTTCTGTTCAAGATTCGTCAGGTACGTAATCGGGGAGCACTGCCCGACACTCGCTGGCGCTGACAGTCGCCGTGGAAGCTTTGGCGGCATCACGAGGGGCCCCGGTGCTGCAGCCGAGCAGCTAGTGCTCTCAGCTTCTGCGTTGCTGGGGGCACATTTTGCTGCGACGAAGGCATCACCGTGCATCGGTGTGCTGCGAGCCGCGTACTTTGGAAGTGACAGAGGCGATAATCGATCACCCGGGGCTGAAGGTGGGTGGGCTTCGCGCGTCAGGGGAAGGCGAAAAGACGACAATCAAGAAGTTCAACGTTTCAAATTCGGCGGTGTGCTCGGTAAATGCTCTTATGTATCAATACGCTGTGTTGCAATACAGTCTGAATAGAACATTTTCTCAATACGCTTGCACGAGAGCTCTCAGTGGAAAACGGGCACCTCATTCAACGTGATGAGTGTCGTGCGAGATCGTCGAACGTGTTCAAGCTTACTTTCGTGATTGCATGTGTATCAATTATCCAAAGTCTGGGGCCTCAACACCGGGAAATTGTTCAGCTGAAGCACGTTGTGTACGTTTTCACTTTACGATTGCCAAACAAGATTGACGCTGCACCTCTTTGCTCTCAAAGCATAATGTTTGGTAATATGCGAGGCAAGTAAAATATTTGCACAGTTCCTTTTTTGCAAATATTATTTTTATTAGACCTCGCAGCTTTTTTAGATGTTATGCAACTACAAGCTTCAAGTAGAGGCTGCATTAGCATAAAGCGTCTCTATCTAGTCTTGCTATGCTTTTGAACAACTGAAAAGGTTATGAAACATTCATGTCAGATACCGTCTCACGGTTGTGTGCAAGTGACGGCGACTAACTCCTGAAGTCATGGTTGGACGCCGATTCCTCCCAAACCCAATAGATAGGGTACTGTCCCGAGGCCAAGCTTAATAAAGAGCATTGCTTAAGATTCTGTTGCAGAGCAGTGAATAGGATGCTCAAAAGCAGGTTCCGGTAGTTGAAAAAGTACTGGGCACAGCAACAGCATTTGATTTTCTGCACAATGCGGGATTGTATAGCTCTATTTTGGGCCTCCCTCCCTCCCCCCCCCGCGAGCCCCAAGAGTCCGACTCCAAGGATGATGTAAGCTTTGACAGCAGATGACAAGGTGTGCAGAACTGAAATCTGAGAGGTTGCTGCCTCTGCACCCGTACTATGTGCTGCCTACCAGGATCTCCCTGCCCAAACTTGAAACCTGGCAGCAGTCGAGTCTGTTACGAGCTTTGTCTCTCAACTCGTCACATCTGCGAAATATACTTGTGTATATTTCGTAGATGTGACGAGGATGCGATGAAGTGAATGTAAACAAGAACTTGGACACAGAAAGCAGTAGCGAAGTGCCTGGGCTAATCGATGATTATCAAGACATCTTCTCCAATCTTCCAGAAAGAACACATCTCGTGACGTGTGATCTGCAAGTAGCCACGACACGACCAGTACATGTGAAACAATATCCACTTCCGCTGTCGGTTCAAGAGGCGGTCGAGGTAGAGATCCCCGAGATGTTGGCATTAGGTGTGATCGAGACATGCACGTCATCTTGCAACGCCCTAGTAGTGATCGTAAAAAAGAAGGACGGGTCAAATAGATTTTGTATTGATTGGAAGAGACCACCGTGGAGGAGACTAAATGATGTCCTCACATCCGATTCCGAGCCGATACTGAGAATTGACGTAACGTTTTCTAAGACAGGACAGAAGCACTTTTTTTCGAAGCTTGATGTGGCAAGGGATATTTGTAGATATTCAGGGAGGAAAGCACTTAGGAGAGGACAGCGTTCTCTTCGGTGAGCAGACTCTACCAGTTTAACGTTATGCCCTTTGATTCAAAAACCGCATCACCTACATTGACTAAGCTAATGCGCAAGTTGTTGGAGGCTATACCGGACGCGCATCATTACATTGATGACATCCTAGTCGCTACAAGTTCGTGGGAGGACCACAATGATACGCTCAGCCGTTTTTTTCAACGCCTGCGAGCAGCCAACATCAGGATCAAGCCGAAGAAGTGCGAGTTAGGATTTGAGGAGATCAGCTTCTTGTGACACGATATTGGACTGGGGAAGGTATCACCGGATCCTAAACTCATTGAACATATTCAAGACGTTCCAAGACCTTGTACAAAAAGACAAGTTAGATCGTTCCTCGGTCTTACGGAATACTATCGATAATTTGTAAAGATCTATGCTCGTCTAGCTGCACCTCTAGTAGAGCTAACTAAAAAGGATCGCGAAATAAGGTTCAGTGGGGGCCAGAGCAAGAAGAGGCTTTCAAGCAGTTAAATAGTAGATTTGGGCAGTCGCCCATCTTATTAGCACCGAACCCAGAAAAGAGTTTTTACTAGGGATGGACACCTTTGATGGAAGCGTGGGTGCAGTCTTGCTTCAAGAGAAGGATGGCACGTTATATCCAGTAACGTATGCAAGCAGAAAGCTATGCAATATAGAAGGGAAGTTCGCAATGGTGGAAAAGAATGTCTGGCTTTGGTATGGGCCGGTGCCAGGTTCAAGTTGTTTTTGTATAGCAGGACGTTCCGAGTCCAGATCAACCATCAGCTTTTGGAATTTCTGAACAAAGCCAAGCACACCAATAGTCGAGTGATGAGATGGAGTATGACTTTACAAGATCAAAGTTTTCATGCAGAATATATTAAGGGTAGGGACAACGTGGGGGCTGACTTTATGAGTTGCGTGTGAGGAGTCGTGTCTAGCCTATATAATTTAGCAGATAGCTTCGAGTCAATTAGGAACAGAGGTAAAGAAGAGTTACAGAAAGGTTTTGGTAAGTAGACGACTGTCTGAAACGTTCAAAGGACAAACTGCTGAGGTTGAAGAAGTGTTATTAACAGTGTAAGACTGTTAAGAATATAAAGGTCTGATTTGTTTTTGTTTGTGCGTAGTTTTTTTTATTCCTGTGTGTGTTGTGAGTATTGCGGGGAAGATAAGGGACGTCAACCACATGATGCACATCTCATCAGAACTTCGGCATTTCTCCACCTCAAAAAGTGAGGCTCTTGAAGGAGGGGGAGTGTCACGTTCCTTAAGTGACGGGTAAAGTAGAAGATGAAGAAGCGGAAAAAGTTCGATGGAAAGAAAAAAGGATGAGCTCGCCGGTGAGATGGGATTCGACGACTGAACCTTTTGGCCGGTTTGCTTTGCTGCATACTCGACCCGGAGGAATAACACGGAGCCAGCGGTTTCAAGAACGAGAAGCTGCATTTAATGGGACGAGGACGGTCACTATACTAACATTGTTATCACCGCTAGGCGGTAATCGGCCGACTGCCCCTCGCACCGCTTCTGCCTCGCCTTATCTAGGCGAGCGGCACGAGGCGCGCGTGGCCGGCTGCTTGCAACCCCTTGCGGCCGAATGATGGCCGCGATGTTCGGGGACCGGGCAACCATGTAGATCTAGCCCCCACACTCCGCCTTAATTGTCGGGCCTGTCAATAGGGAGTTTTAGAATAACATACGCAATTTTAGCGCACGCTAGCGCTAAATTTAGTGGTTGTATTAGCGCACGCGACGCAAGCGAGTTTTAGAATAGCGTTTCTCCGTCGCGACGCAAAAGCCCAAGCATCTCGCGCTTGCGACGCCACCAAGATACAGTAATAATTTTTATGTCACACACGAAATGCTGTAACTTTAGAAAAAGACAAGTTTTTTGGTCCAGAGTAGAGATTTAGATTTGTTTAAACATGAGAATGCGACGCCAGCGGTTGACCGGTCGTGTCCGCTTGCGTCGCCTCGGCAGGAGAGGTCTCGTGTACTGACCTTCGCACATCGTACCTTCGCCGAGAAATGTTCGCGCGTCGCAAGCATCAAGTTGCCAGTGATCGTTGCCAAACCGAGTACAATGTCGTCCAGTATTGAAAATCGCAATCGCGAGGATGCCGCCGACGTCGCACTCACGACGCCGCCAAAGCAGCCTCCTACATAAGCCTGGAAGCCGCCATTTTTTTAACTCTGCTCGTCTTGGCTTTAGCCAACTTGTCATGACGAATCCTCTTTGGAGTAGCGCAAAGACTCTTTGCGTATGCACGCTGTTTCCGAGAAATAGCGCACGCTAAATTGCGCACGCAAAGCGCAAAACCTGATTTGCGTTCATAGCATCCGCAGTGGCGACGACGCTATTCTTTGCGTACGCAAAGCTTTAGCGTGCGCTATTCTAAAACTCCCTAATGACAATGTCGTCTTCGTAGGGTGGGGCGTGCTGGCGCAGGAGGTCCGGCCGGCGGCGGTGGATCAGCGCGAAGGCCCGCTCCAGGTCACGCTCTCTCAGCCTCTTGATCCGGGCAATGCGATCGGCGCCTGCCCTCTCTTCATGCAGCTGGCCGCAGATGTGGGCCGCTCTGCACGTCTCCCGGTACCCCACAGAGTAGGCAGCGGAGGCGGAGCTCCTCGGCTGTGTATTCCGCAGCTCTCTCTGTGGCGTGGCGGTCCTCGAGGATCCTACCGCGGAACGGCTCCGGGATGTTGGCTCAAGGCCGACCGTTCTCGGGGTGGGGCTGCTCTCTCCAGCGCAGATCCGATGCCCAGCCTAGCGAAGTGTCCCCCACCCGGACCGTCCAAGTGGCCACGGTGCGCTGCGGGCGTCGTGGGCAGTGGTCGCACAGGCCAGGTCCGACGACTTGTCCTGCTGTAGGCTGGCGTGGCCCGCCATGACTCTGATGCGTGGCCATGGTCTGTTGTACTCGACGACGCGAACCTACGCGAGCCCCAGCTTCCTGCCGTTCTGACGGTGGGGTACGGTGCCGGTTGTTGCCGCGAGCCATCTTCGTGAAACAAGAGAGAGGCAAGGCAGGTGCTTAGTTGCGAGCGAAGTGTTGCTTCTACACCCCTGCCAAAAAGTTCGAAATAACGGATCTGAGAACACACAATCTTCTCCCCTCTTTTGAAAGAGACAGATTCGTGGATCTAAAAACATCCCCCGAAATGCGAAAGGCAAAGCGTAGGGAGTAAAAAAAAAAAAGTTCTTTTTTGGTGTCACCGACGTCGCACGTTATACCGCCGCCGTTGAAGTGCCGACGGAAAATTATGCACTGGTTAATGTACCTCGCTAGAGAGTCCACATTTAAGTGCGTTTAGAAATGCTTTCATTCTTAACATGGGCTTGTCAAGCCGCGCACCATCAAGACCTCCTACCTGCTTGAACAGTCCCTCGTGCAATGTACCCCCCCCAAGCAAGATAGATGCAGCAACACACCCTCAGCGGGGCGGTCCGGCAGCGGAGAGTCTTGATCACAAGTAAGTGACGATTGCCGTCGATAAGATGAGATTATTCACCAATAGAATAGCGCTCTGACGACAGTGCTTTTGATATAGAATGCATGTTCTATGTTTTACAATATGCACTTAAATCCGTAGAATATAACCGTGATTTTTTGTATTGTTCGCGAAAATAAAATTGTAATTTTCAACTTGTAGACCGGATCAACAAGAGAAATTATGAAAGACACGTGAGATTAGGTTTCATCACATTTATTTCATCAGAAGAAATAGTAATACAATAATATTGTGACAGAAGAAGAAGTGCTGTCAGATTGCTGGCATCAGAAGGGAACACCAGGGGCGAGATACGCTTAGAATTCGCAACTTTCACGATCTATAGGGGGCGCACTGGTGCCTATCAAAATGGCTGTCATCTGGATGATCGTCGTAGAACAGCGGTACGAGGCTACATAGAGTTATTATAATGTACGCTAGAGGCTCAGCTGGCGCTAGTGTCTACGGGACTTCCGGTTGCAAATTGAAGCAGACAGCATGCAGTCTACATTTCCAGCCTCCCTGTGTATTCCTATGGGAAAACGCGCGTGAATTTTGTCTCTTCGCAGGAAAATAACATGAATAACTTTTGTCATTTCGGTTGTACCGGATAGTATGTACCTTTATTGGTATTGTGAAAGTGTAATTGCTTTAGTTACAGCATTTTTCTTTACCACTGAACGATGTTAAACTTCGCTCTATTTCAGGCCCAAACCTCTGTTGCAAGGAAGGTATGTAAAAACGAGCGACGATTCTAAGCAAACTAACGTTCGAAAGGAATGTAGAGTGTGTTCAAGGTTTGCTAGCGTTTCGGTGGTGCTTATATATTGCTAATATGCCCGTCCTGTCATTGGATGAAAATGACTCCGTCGTGCATCTTTACGATCGGTTAAAAAAACATCCGAACGCAAAAAAAATAAAAAGCACGTGAGCTACGAAAGGTGTGTCTTTTTATTATTTGCCTATGTCGGGCAGTTTTTATCGGGCGCCTTCTCTCTGACTCCCGCTATTTGCAAAGATTTGGAGCGTGCGGGTGATGAACCCAGAACAAGCACCTTCGCACATATCCATGAGCAGAAAGAATAAAGCTGTACTTATTTATTGCAAACCTGACTATATTACGTGGCTTTCAATTTATTTTGATCGTCTGCATGCACAAGGAGTTACTTATCCAGTGTTACTGCGTAGTTCTTGCCGTCTCTCTTGGTTTTCCTCATGTCCTTCGTTCGTTTGGCACGTATATCCCCCATGCTGGAAAGCGTCGACGCCGTGTTCGCGCTAACAGTGTCCGACAGTGCACAAAAATACACGTACGAAGCCGTTTTAGCACCGTTTTTAATGCGACGAATTTGAAAGAAAAACGCTGTAACTGACCAATTATTTCGTCTGCGTGACTGAGAAATGTTCCAATGTGCCTAGTACGTACAAATTATTCGCGATATTTGCTCTTATAATCGAGCGCAGAGAAAAATGCACTCGCTTTTCCCATAGAAATGCATTACCGGAAGTCAATTTCTGACTGCTTGCTGTCTGCTTCAAAATGCAACAGCACACTAGCGCCAGCTGAGCCTCTAGCGTTTATTGTAATAACTCTATGCGAGGCTAGGTCTGCGAGGGCGTGAGTAATTCTAGTTTTGCTATATACGAGCAGTATTAGAGCCTTACGTTATTTTTTCAGGCCATGAAGGTGTAGGCAAGCCCATTTATTATGAGGCCGATCATCCAGGAGCTAGGGAATGCGATTCTCCCACCGCGGTACCACCATCGCTGAAAGTTGCGAATAAAGCGTAACAACTGGTGTCAGAAGTGGAGCTCCGTTCGGGACACCGTCTTCCGGCAAGCATGGACCCTCCTCGACAACCTGAGGATGGGCTTCCGCGACCTGGAGGAGGAGCCATCCCGCCCCGATCAGTTCCTGATCCCGTTGAGCCTGACATTCAAGCCGATGCCTCGACCGCCATTGCAGCTCTACTGGATGTCCACCACCAGCGGGCTGCCCAAGAGCTCAGGCAACGCGATGCGGCTCTCCTGGAGGCCATTTCAAGCTCCTTCGAGAGAACATCAGTCGCAATCGTCGAAAGCTTTCGAGCGCTGGCACAACCAAGATCTCTACCAACCGGTGAAAATGAACTTCCACCCACGGCTCAACCGACCATCGCTCCGTCTGCTACGGATCTCAAGCTACGGGCGCCACAATTTGACGGCACCGGCACCTGGTCCGCCTACGCGACACAGTTTCAGATCCTCGCTGCCGCCAATCGATGGACCGACGAGCAAAAGGCACAGGTACTTGCAGTAAATCTCAGAGGTCCAGCATTACAGGTCCTTTACCACATGTCGCCAGAATCTCGTACGTCGTACACCTCTCTAGTTCAAGCGTTGGAGCAACGCTTCGGTGATGGGCATCAACGCTACCTACACCACACCCAACTGCGCCACCGGCGACAAAATTCGGGTGAGACGTTGTCTCAGCTCGCTGACGACATCGGAGGCGTCTTGCATCGCTTGTCGTTCGTGGGTTCGCCTGAAGAGACTGGTAGATGCCGTTGGCACTGCGGCTTTTATTGATGCAATTGCGTCAATTGAGATCCAAGATGCAGTCCGCCTTTCTCGTCCTCAAACACTTCGAGCCGCCCACATTTATGCGCTAGAAGTGGAGGCCGCCCGTAATGCATCACGATTGGCTACGAGGCATCCACCTGCACCACCCGCCTCAGTCCTACCAAAGATGATCTGCTGGAACTGCCGACAAGAAGGACACAGCAAGATGCAATGTCCCCTTACACCCCCAGATGCCCGACCAACGGGTGCTCAAGGAGCGTCACGAAAAAAAATTACTTCTACTTGCTCGGTAGCTTCACCCTCATCCATCTACCTCCAAGGTACAATGAATGCCGTCCCTGTGCGGGCACTGATAGACACCGGAGCGACAAACTCAGTCGTCCGACCCACAGTCTTCGACCAGTTACATCTCTCAGCCATGCCTGTGGGACCTGATTCCAGTCTTCAAACTGCAACTGGCGCTAGCCTTGCAGTTTTGGGACAAGCCAATGTTCCCTTCCAAGTTGGTGGCCTGCAGACGACACTACCTGTGGTCATAGCAGAAGTCACTGATGATTGCATACTAGGAATGGATTTCTTAAAGACCCACAAATGCGTGCTCGACTTTGCTCAAGGGATTCTTCACGTTGGGACACAGGCATTTCATCTTGGCTCGGCGACTGTATCAGTGTGCTATGCGAATGGGCTGCCATTAAACTCGCTAACACCGTGTTCTCTAGGTCTCAAAACTCACCTTATACACTCTTTATGCTGCCACTGCTCCTCGCCTTCAAGCGAATGACGCTGTTCAACTGCAGAATTTACTTTCACGTTTTTCGGCTGTATTCAGCAGTAGCGACATTGACTTAGGAAATACCCATTTGGCTACGCACCGCATCATAACCGGTGATGCAGACCCCATTCGGCAAGCGCCTCGCAGACTACCACTGGCGAAGCGTTCACACGTGAATGACCTCGTTGAACAAATGCTCAGACAAGGTGTCATTGAGCCAGCCTATGGACCCTGATCCTCGCCGATCACCCTGGTAAAAAAAAGGATGGATCAACTCGATTTTGCGTCGATTATAGGAAGCTAAATGACATCACAAAGAAAGATGCTTTTCCACTACCACGGACAGATGATATCCTAGACGCGCTCGCGGGATCTACTTGGTTCTCCACCCTTGATCTCAAGAGCGGCTACTGGCAAGTTCCCGTACATTCATCAGACCGCGAAAAAACAGCCTTCAACACCGGCAACGCGCTTTATCAATTTACAGTCATGCCCTTTGGGCTATGCAACGCTCCCGCAAGATTTCAACGTCTAATGGAAAAAGTCCTCGAGGGACTAACCTGGTCCGCTTGCCTTGTGTATTTAGACGACATTGTTGTCCTTGGAAAGACCTTCACCGAACACCTGACTAATCTCGAGTTGGTGCTCAAGAGACTTCAAGACGCAAACCTGAAGTTGACCCCTAAAAATGCACCCTTTTTGCTCGGGAAGCTTGATGTCTAGGACACGTTATTGCAGCCAGTGGCGTCTCTCCTGATCCACTGAAGTTATCAGCAATCACCGACTGGCCAACTCCAGCATCAGGTTCTGACGTTCTGAGCTTCCTCGGCCTGGCGACGTACTACCGGCGCTTCGTCCCTGGTTTTGCACGAGTCGCCAAGCCTCTATATGCCTTGACCGAGAAGACCAAGGTATTCAAATGGTCTACTGAATGCCAAGACTCCTTTGACGCACTAAAGTGTGCGCTAACGTCGCCCCAGCGCTGGCTTACCCAGAGACAACGCGCTGTTCATTCTGGACACAGATGCGAGCAATACCGCGGCAGGTGCCGTACTGTCTCAACAACAGGAAGGCCATGAACGAGTAATTGGCTACTACAGCAAAGCCTTCACAAAGCCAGAACGAAACTATTGCACCACAAGACGTAAACTTCTCGCTATTGTCAAGGCTCTTTCCCATTTCAATCACTATTTGTGTGGCAGGAAGTTCATAATCCGCACAGACCACGCAGCGTTGACATGGCTTCTTGGTTTTAAAGAACCAGAAGGTCAAGTTGCCCGCTGGATAGAACATCTACAGCAGTACGACTTCGAGACTAAACATCGTGCGGGATCACACCATAGTAACGCCGAAGCCCTCTCTAGGCGCCCATGTAGTGAGGGTTCCTGTCGACAGTGCATGAGCATGATTCGCCGTAATTCGGGCCTGAGTCGCACCCTCTGCCCTGTCACCATCTCCAACAGCATGTGGTCACCGCAAGAAATACAAGAGGCCCAATCACGTGATCCTGCTGTCAGCCTGTGCGTCCAGTGGAAACGAAACGGCCGTCGGCCACAACGTACTGAGATATCCCACCTATCTCCAGCAGCATTAAGCTATTGGGCCCAGTGGGACACACTAGAGTTACGTGACGGACTTCTGTACCGACGCTGGGAATCACCCACTGGTGACCGAGTCGTGTGGCAACTAGTTGCACCACCAGAATTCCGCGCCCAGATATTCCGACAGCTTCACAGCAGTCCCGAAGGAGGCCATTTTGGCGTCAACCGTACCCTTCAGAAGATACGTGAGCGTTTCTACTGGTTGCAGTGCCACAACGATGTCAAGTTGTGGTGCCGTCAGTGCGACCTGTGCGCTTCGCGTAAGGGCCCCCACAAAGAAGTACAGGCGCCATTGCAAGAACGCGTCAGTGGAGCACCATTTGAACGGGTCGCCATAGACGTTCTCGGTCCTCTACCACGAACACAAACTGGCAACAGGTTTCTCCTTGTCATAGTAGACTATTTCTCAAAATGGCCAGAAGCCATCGCTATTCCTGACCAAACCGCCCCTGTCGTGGCAGATGCTTTGGTAACCCACTGGATATCACGGTACGGCGCACCCTTGTCATTACACTCAGACCAAGGACGAAACTTCGAGTCACAGGTCTTTCAAGATGTCTGTCGACTGTTCAACATCACGAAAACAAGAACGACGCCGCTGCATCCACAGTCCAATGGCCTCGTGGAGCGTTTTAGTCGCACCATACTGCAGCGTTTGGCGATGTTTGTCAACAACCATCAAGACGACTGGGACTGCTTTGTCCCTCTGTTCCTCTACTCCTATCGAACCGCAGTTCACGAAGTCACCGGGTACACACCCGCCATGATTCTTTTTGGACGGGAAATTCGCATGCCGTGCGACCTCGCTTTCTCAAGACCGCCAGACCGTTCCTCTGACCCCGCGTCTTATGTTGGTGACCTGATGATGCGTCTCGAGCGGACATACGACTTCGTTCGAGGGCGCCTGTCTATCGCTTTCCAGCGAATGAAGGCACGATACGACGAGCACACCACACAAGAAATGTTTCAACCGGGAAACAAAGTGTGGCTTTACAACCCTCTGCGAAAACGGGGGCTTTAGCCCAAACTACAGCGTAACTGGCAAGGACCATTCATTGTTGTCACGCGCTTGAACGGGTGGTTATCATTTGAGCCCGTTCTCGTTTCGCCCTTCTCACTTGGCCCTTCTCAAAACAACCATTCTCAAAAAGATCTTCTCTCTTGGACCTGTCGCATTTGGTCCTTTCCCGTTTCGTCCTTCGCATTTCAACCCTTCTCATTTGAGTCCGTTCTCGTTTCGCCCTTCTCACTTGGCCCTTCTCAAAACAACCATTCTCAAAAAGATCTTCTCGTTTTGACCCGTCGCATTTGGCCCTTTCCCGTTTCGTCTTTCGCATTCCAACCCCCTCATTTGGGCCCGTTCTCGTTTCGCCCTTCTCACCTGGCCCTTTTCAAAACCGCCATTCTCAAAAATATCTCGCTTTGACCCGTCGCACTTGACTCTTTCCATACCAAAATCGTTTTTTTTGGGGGGGGGGGTGATATTAATAAATACATTGATATATTTTGTGCGTGTGTGTGTGTGTGTGTGTGCCACGCTACAGGCATACTCTCTCTGCTAAGGATTTTAGCAGTGCGTCGAGATCGTCGTGAAAAGCTACTAGCTGACAATAAAACAGACCAACTATTTATCGCAGCCAGATCATATTCCGAAATGTCACGTTGTTTAGGGTCTCTCGACTTGGGACAATGCCACCACTTCTATAATGCAGTGGTTCTCAAATGGGGGTCTGCGAAGGCATTCTAGGGGTCCGCGAAGCCCTGTCTCATCAGTCAAGCACGGCAATATTAGTTGTCTTTCTTCACGTTGAGAAGAAACGTTCCAATTTTCGGGTGAGTACTCTCGTGTGTTATTCAATTAGTTATTAGCAATTAGTTATTAGCAATTAGTTATATTCATTTATTAAATCATTATCATGATAGCCTATACCTTTCTATTCCCCTCACACCGAACGGGGTCCTCCATCATCTCCGCCTTTCTACAAGGGGTCCGCGAAACATCAATGGTTGAGAACCACTGCTATTATGTATGCTATTTCTGTTCAAACGAAGTTTCCAAATTAAATGTTCATCGCTTTTTTTTTCTCGTTTGCTTAGAGGAAAGGAAGCAGGCGTCATTGTACGATTCTCAGTGCGTACCTCTACACATAACATACTGGGCGTATCAAGGAGCGGCCAGGCTCTTTAAATCGACCGCAAAATTCGGTTTCTTAACCTATCGCGTTCCGATTTTGTACAGCGTTGGCCACAAGTGCATTTTTTATAGAAAATTCGCAAAGAGCGAGCTTACCTGAGGAAAAAGTAAAAAAAAAAGAAAAAAGGCTTAGCTCCTATGAAAACGCAGCGAAGCCACCGGTCTTCAAACCATAGGGCGCCCTATGGTTTGAAGACCGGTGGCTTCGCTGCGTTTTCATAGGACCTAAGCCTTCTTCTTTTTTTACTTTTTCCTCAGGTAAGCTCGCTCTTTGCGAATTTTATATAAAAAATGCACCACCTGTGGCCAACGCTGTACAAAATCGGTACGCGATAGGTTAAGAAACCGAATTTTATGGTCGATTTAAAGAGCCTGGCCGCTCTTGATACACCCAGCATATCTGATGGTATGTTGGGGGCCCAAGCAAGGTAAGGCTCATCAACAAAGCCGCGAAGGCATAACAACGTTAGAAGCATGCCAAACTAGTGCCATTCGGTCGTGGCGCGAACGGGCGAAATGAGAATGGGTCCAGTTGCGAAAAATACAATTTGGATCTTATGAGAAGGTTCAAACAAGGCGGACCAAATGAGAATGGGACGAAATGCGCACGGTCAAAATGCAGAATGGGACGTTTTCAGATAACGGGCAAAATGAGAATGGGCCCAGTTGCGAAAAACACGATTCGGATCTTATGAGAAGGTTCAAACGAGAAGGACCAAATGAGAATGGGACGAAATGCGCAAGGTTCAAATGCGAATGGGACGTTTTGAGATACACCCGCTTGAACGATGTGGTATACCGCGTGCAACGCAACGCTCGTTCGCGCTAAGAGCGCTAAGGTGCCTCAATGTCCTTCTGTTTAGGGTGATGCCACCCTTTGTAGTACCCGATGCCGACAGCACGCGCTTACGGGTAAAATACAAAGAAATCGACGAAAACAAAATGTCGCCATAGCACAGTCAGCGCCACAAGCACGTGCAAGGACACGCTCTTTCACGCGCTTCTGAACAAAAAAAATAAAAATAAAAGTGTGGGACAAAATGGCCAGATGTCTCCACCCTAAGCAAAGCGCACATGAAGGCACCCTAGTTCGCGCATGCTCGTGGTTCACAGAAACCGCCTTGCTCGGTACGAAGGCTGCTCAGCTTGAACTGAACTTACTGTCATTTATTTGTTTTTTCTTGTGAGGGGATAGTGTGACAGAAGAAGAAGTGATGTCGGATTGGAAGCATAGAAGGGAACACCAGGGGCGAGATACGCTTAGAATAAAGCGTAACAATATCATTGCTGCCTCCAGGTCCGATACCCTAGGCCAGGGGTGCACAACATACGGCCCGCAGGCCGCATGCGGCCCGCGGCCGCTTCATTAGTGGCCCGCGTCCCGGCTCAGCTGAGAAAGTTGCTTACTATGCGCTTGGCAAACAGCAGTAAAAACCCCCGAACTACTTTGCTCAGTCTTCGGCAAGGGAACTATGATTTCTTAGTACAAATTTTTTCTCTCCACTAATCCCGCTGACAACGATAAAACAGCGTGCGCAGCCGTCCCTGTCCATGGTGTGGTTCTGTCTCAACATGTCTGTACACGAAACACGAAAACTTCTTGCTCTATCTCAACAGATCCCCTTCCCTCTTTCACCACGGAGGCTATCAACCTCTCCCTTCCTCTTGGGATAGTTAGGGGGAGAAAATTAGCTGAAAAGAGCGGGAGGAATCATATTTTTTGCCTTTTGAGGCTTAGGCTAGGTAGCGCAAGCTACCTGCCGTTGCAGAGGGTATAGCCATTAACATCCATCCATCCATTCACATGAACAATGTCAGTTCAATGCAACAGAGAAAAATACCAAATGGGTTCCTGGGTTCGTTGAAAAAAAAAGCTGGTTACTTTTGAAATGTGAGTGCCCTTCCAAAGAAGAGGAAAATCAACCAGAAGGGCCGGAAGTTCAATCACGGTTGGACATACGGGTACTTCTTCATTGGGAATGCACTGAAGTGCATCTGTCTTGTGCGTCGCGAGTTCCTCACCGTGCCTACAGGGTACGACGTCCGTCGCCACTACGACCGCAGACCGCCGCCAATATGTGCAACACGTCGCACTATAGTGCGGCCCGCACAGTTTTCAATAAACGTAATTTTGGCCCTCCTTTATTTTTAGTTGTGCACCCCTGCCTTAGGCCAAGCAGCTGCGGAGGACATAAGTGTGGCTGTTCCTTGTTGAGCAATTTACAGTCTAAATACTGTACAATTCCTTTTCCCCTCGTAATTTATTCACGGGGGCAAAACTTTGAAGAGAAATCTTCCTTGTTCCATTTAATGTTTGTTTCCATTGCACGGACAGCCGGTTTGGATTTGAAACCCAGTGTTATTTGAAACTGGATTCTGATGTTTTCGCAACAATATCTACACTGCTATTAAAGTAGTGGCTATCTGCATTAAACGTTTTCCTTTGAGCTGCCATAATCGTGCATCTTCTTTTATGCCTACAGAGGTGCACAGACAAGAGGCGAAGGAACTACGAGGTATATAGTTGCAGTTGAAAAGCTTTCTTTATGGTTGTATAATCTTATGTTTTCCTCTTCCAAACGTATTTTTGCGTGACCGTGAACGAAATATATAATTTGTATTAAGGCTATTTTGTTTATATGGGATGGATTACTCATCTAAATGCGTCTACCGCTACTAAAACGAATCATAGATAAATCGGAGCGCTCTCCTGACTGAGATTAAGACCGCCAGACCAGTAATCTTTGATGATTCATGTATACTATATGTTGTATCCGTGAAGTTTCTACTGTGCAGCGTGAGGTCAAATTAATAGGCAGTAGTTTGATTTTACGTTTTGTGTATCTACATAAAAGGTCGGATTTCATAATACATATCCCGTAATCAAACTTAAGAACAACATATTTATGTATAAATACAAAACGTCTGAAAACCATGCTGAATCTCTCAAGGATACCAACTTATTGCTAGTGTTCAAAATATACAGGGTGTTTCACGAAAGGTGGACAAAGTCGATATTTCAAAAACTACGCGTCGCAACAAAAAATACTTGTGTCGTATTGGTTCTGGAGCCAGGGGCCTATTTAGGAAGATTATTAAAGTCCGGAATAATTAGATCGTTAATTATTTTGCGCAATTAACTTTTTAATAGTAGTTGTTGTACAGGGTATGGTTTTAATTAGAAAATTGCTCAGCATCATCGAAAAACACTAAATCAACAAATTGCAAAACGAAGGCACGCGTCATTTCAATACTGAAAAACGCACCAATTCGACGGGTTTTTAAGTTTCGGTTTGCTGTCGGAGCGCATCTCGACCCCGACGGCAGCCGCGCTTCGTGGTGAAATAGTGCTACCAACCTCTGCGTCTCGCGATGACAGCGCAGCAGAAGGTTGGTCACTATTTCTCCACGGCGCAGTGCCGTCGAGTCGAGATACCTCGATAGCAAATCAGCTTTAAACCCGTCAGGCTGTTCTACGAAATCCGGCAAAGTGGAACGCGTGCCTTCAGTTCTGCAATTTGATCGATTTGGACGCTTTTGATGATGCAGAAAGCAGCGCCAACGGCTTGTGCAAATAGTTGCGCTGACACGCAGTCAACCGCAGTCAAGAGCCAATAAGAACGCGCTATCGCCGCTAGCGGCTCAGCAATAGAAAGCGAAATCCACGGCAACATGGCGGCGCCCAGAGACAGCGTCGAAGTGTTCGATCTTGGGACAATGCCGCTGGTTTCCCCAACATCTTGTCGAGCTTGATCCATCGCAGCTTTGGGAACGCAGCAGTCCCCACCGCTCCCCTAAAACGAAAAAGCAAGTTCTGCCAGCGGAGAACAGGATATGCCTCACTGAGTGGTGCGAGCGAACACGTGATCCTCCTCTCCTCTCTCGGTTTCTGATTGGTCGAACGCATCGCGACGCGCCGGAAAGTTGAGCGACGCTCTACGCGCTTGCTCGCGTCGCGCTACCATGCGTTGCAGGATGGCGTGCGTCGCACCACAAGCGACCGCCCTTGGCCGCGGACGACCGCGACGCACTCGAACGCGTTCAAATCGTGAATCTGCGTATGGGCCTTGAGCGTTTTGCTCCCAGCAGCCCCGTCGTGGGCCACCCTGCGCCTTTCACTGGCTTTTATCTTTTATTTTTGTTTTTAATATACTACATAGTGTTGCGCCGCCCTTCCTTCTAAGAGTCCCACGAAGCACGGGCATCGTTCATTGGAGCATTTCATTTTACTGCGTAACACGAAACATATCAAGGGGTTTCATTCTGATCTCGTCGTGAACGCCACGTATAGTTAGTTACAGGTCAAGAAGGTAGCGGCTAATGCCCTCAAAGGGATTCATTAATCCCTCCGCCACCTCCGCATCCAATAGCGTCCCATCGTTTCCGTGACGTCGCGGCCAACGCGGGAGGAGGGTCTTGTTTTCTTGTAAATACTTGCCTTATCTTTCGACTTTGACTTAGTGTTGTGGAAGCCACGAGAGGGAGATTAGAGTTTTCCCCTCCGGTTGAAACAGTTACGACTTTCGGGGGTTAGGTTACCCCTCGGATGGATACAAGGCTACTTTCAGGGCTCGGTTCTCTTTCCAATGAATAGAAAGGTCGCTTTCTTAAAAAGTGGAGATCGGAGTCAAGTTGGCATCACTCTGTAGCCAATATCTATCCATTGGAGCGGAACAAGGGGCGTCTCCAGTGAACAATTCTTTCGACTGCGGAGGAATTTGGAACGGGCGCATCACGCTTGTGTGGAGGAGCTTCTCTTACCTGGATGACTTGTAACCGACTAGAGCAAATTAAATTGATGAGGACGTTGATAGTATACGAGCTATGTTTCTCATTATCACCAGTTCTATCGCAGTCAAGGGCTAGGACACATACAAACAAGAACACACATGGACACATACAAATAAGACAACACAAGAACACACCTACAAACAAATCAAGCTGTGCTTGATTTGTTTGTATTCGCTCATCCGATCCTAACAGACGTACAGAACGATCGCCAAGTCCATGACGTCAGGATTTCGACGCTGCTTGACTGGCTCTGTCAGGTCGCAACGTCGGCTGCGCTTGGACCACGGTGGAAGAAGATAGGCGTCTAAACGGTGCCGCCTCGACGTGAAACCAGTGTTTCCAAGATTAACTGTTTGAAGAACTGTGTCATGTGTGTTTTCCTGCTAGCCGGACACAAACATATAGTAACATACAGACGAGCAAAACCTCGCAAGGCGATAGGTTGATCTGTCTGCCTTGCCATGGAAATCGCCATCTCGGTCCATTCAAATCTTCGAAGCTTCCAGAGGGTCGATCTAATCCAGTCGCGCCAAAATCACCATGGAGCATCATCGTACTGGAAGCGTTCCTCGCTAATATAAGCGTCTTTGGCACTGTGTATGCAAACAACTTATGAATCATGCTCATCTCCACAGATTTCTTACAGTTATATTGTTCTTCTTTCGTATTTTCCAAAAAGTAAGCCTATTTTTCAGTGCCTCCAAGCACCGACACATCATATGTTGGTTGTGCGAAGATGTACGTTTGCTTAGCCAGTGTGTGGATAGCAAAATCTCGGTGTACAAGAAACGTCCTCATAAAGCGACCCCCCAGGCAGCGCACAGTATTGCGCCAATATTGGCGTCAGATCGGAGAAATCGGGCCAAAATTATTCTGATACTGCCGATATTGACGCTGGATCGTAAAGATCGGGCCAGTATTACCATTATATAGCCGATGTCGGCGGACCATCACTTGGGTCGGCCAACGCCACGCTGATATACAAAATACAGCGCCGTTTTCCGGTAATATGTCGGGTCTGAACCGGCTATATCGGCCGGTATTAGGAATTCTTGATTGTTTCTAAAACGACACTGAATCGCGGTCAATCGCGCCGGCCAATCGCGGCGGCCGCCGCTGTTGCCACGGGCCGCGCCGAGGGTGCGCCGGGCAATCAGCGGCTGGAACTGGGTTTTTCCGTACAAACTAACGGAAAAAGAACTCATATTTTAGTAACTTTTATTTGAGATTAGTACAAAACGGGGGCGCGTGATGTTTTCTAATATCTGTAGTTTACAAGGTTCGCGGCACAATTAATATTGTGCTTATACAACCATGTCTCACCGGTGATTTAAGGTAGCGCGTCCCCACCTAGGCGCATCCTAACTTCGGCAGTAATTCGCGGCGCGTCCGCTTTGAAGTCGGGGTGGCACCTCTCCGCGGTATCTGTCTCGGAGCCAATATGGCCGATTAAAGCCAAAATAGAACTCAAGTGCAGTTACTCGAGTGACCGGTCCGGGAGAAATGGCGGCGTTGTGATCGCTATTAGCTCGGTTCTGAAGTACGGATCGATGCCATGTTTTCAGAGCAGGTTCTATGGCAGTTTCCCAGCTGATCGGTCAATTCAATGATAACGTAAGCACAGTACGTGTCATTCTACTTAAGAAGCTTATTCCTGTACACAACTTTCATAAACATGCCTAGTCATGGAGCACTACCTATATACTACTAAACGAAGCAGTGATCAAGATCTGTGTTCGACAGCGAAGGGTTTCGAAGAGATTCTTGGTATATAATAAATAACAGTTTCACCAATAACAAGACGGGTCTACGTACCTTTTGCATGCTTGTAATGTTGTGCGGATGACGCTGATAAATTTCCCCGCAAGAAAAAAACAAATGCGATGCCAAGGCCGTACCTTTGGCTGTGGTGATGACACCTGCGAGGGTTCGGTGGACGAATGTGTTAGCGCATAGCAGCTCGGAGTACGCGAAGTAAAAGTCTCGCTTTGCAGAACCCAGAGATTCTGGGTTCAATCTCAATTTTGCCCATTTCGATCTGAATGAGCATCGTACCGGCGTGCGGTCGTTTATCACTACGGTGTCATGCACGTTAAAGATCCCAGGCTAGCAGTCGTGCTGCACTGGTTAAATTTCTTATCTACAGAGTAAAACAGTGTCGCCTCTCTTCAAAGGCAGACCCACCTCACGTTGTGTAAACAGGTACGTCAAATTTGTTTTTTTTAGGACACCTGCGATGGCACGTCCACTTTGAACTCAACCGCCTCACTAGTCCGAATAAAAGGTGCAAGAGAAAAATCAATTGATCGCTTCAATGTTTCAATCACGTGATCCTAAAATGTACTGAACGTTTCTAACATATATGGTAGGTCAGATCTACTTATGTTTTAGGAACTAAAAACTCTCATGACATTGTCTCACTTCGTTTGTAGTCACATTTCTTGAAAATTTTGTCTTCCTGCTTCGCCGCCAGTTCTGACGCCTGCCACCAAAAAAGAAGCAAGAAAACTATTTTGGCTGCCAGGCTTGCGCCCAAGCACATTGGTGAATTCATCTCTGTATTAACCGAAGAGCTCCCTGCCGTCTCTTTGAAGAACCCGGGTTCTGTTAATGGGATTCACGTTCCGCTGGTTGCATTTTCAATCGAAGGAAATGTCCGCAGCTGTCTTGGCACTACACCTGCCGCCTGAACAGATAGCGTTCGGGTGTACGCCTGATGGATGGACGACAATGCACACTTCGAGGCGATGAGGACGGTAAACACGACACACATCTCGACGCAAGCAGCCAGGCCTTAAATGTCCTCCATGCCCTCATTTCACCTGCTTTACGTAAAAACATGTGTTCAGACGAGATGTGCGCCGTTCACTCCTAAAACCAGGCGCGAGCAGAAAAGTCCTTCATGCATGCGCGTAGCTGCTGTAACGAATACAAATAAACATGCTACGGACATCCTCGAAGGCGATCGAAATTCGTGCAGGGTTGCGAATGCTGCCATTAAAACTTCTTATAAACGTTAACGGTTATGTTCCACTCCGCATAACTCGTCATTTCATTTTGTTTTGATGTTCGCTCGCCTCGTAATACTTAGTTGTCGAATTCAATCACCATAAGACAGCATCGCTCCCCTTGTCCTCAAATTCTGAGAATCAGTTCAAATGTGCCACAGCCTAAAATAGGATCTTGTGATTACCGCCTTACAGTACTATTTATTTTTCGTTACAAGTCATACTATTACAGAATGTGTTTGATCAGTCAATTTTCAAAAAGTTCTGCAACGGCCGGCTGTAACGGACGGCTGGGGTGGCATGTTGTAACGAAAAAGCAAAACCGTAACGCGTTGCGACCGTAGGGAACCATATAGAAACAAATCCCGCTGTAGGATTTTAACTCACAACCTTGAGATTATGAGTCAAGTGATTTGTCAACTAAGCTATCATATTGTTTTTTGGTTGTTGTTTTCTACGTGAAAATTTCTTTTTCTATGTGTTTGGCGTGTGTGCGAGACTCGACATTAACCGAGTGGCGAAAAGGCCATCGTAGTAAAAAATTGTTTACTCTGGGCGGATATCGGACCCAGAACATTTAGATCACGAGGCGAGTGTTCTGCCGGCATGTCATGGCACATCGCCATGAGATGAGGTGCTATATGGCGGGAAAACCCTGCGTGGCATTACTCTGCGTCTGGCAGATAGCAACTTGACACACTGCCACAAGTGTTCTTTAAAAAAGAAAACGGGCTAGCGCCGGTATTTCCATTCCAGGATTTGGTGTCGAGTGTACCTGCCACGCGTTAAGCCAGTCGCTAAACTAACCGGTGAAGAGCGCCGAGACCGTAGACTCCACATCTTTCACGTGGAACACAATTGGCCAGCAAATTGCTACGCATTTTCTAGGGCACTTTCCTTTTTTCATTACATCGAAGTATTAAAAAAATGCGCGTTTTTGTTTCTATATGTACATGCAGTCGATCTATTTGTGGAAGAATATTTATTTAGCTGTCACACACTACTCATATCGGTGTCTTATACATTTGGCCATTGAGGAAATATTTATATATACGAATATCTCACCACAGAGTTCAACTCATTGATTCGAATAAGATGCTCACACAAACAGTGCACACAAACACGCACACAAATATTGCACTCTTCAAATATCTGGGAAGCCTAGACATGCATCCAAAGTAGGAAACAAGTTAGGTTGACAGAAAAGTGAAGCATACAGATGCCTCACTTGCGCTGCCAGCTCTAAAAGAAGCGACTTCGTCGTGGTTTTCCTGCGTGTCCATTTATCATCGGGCATTTCTATGAACTAAGTATTCCTAACACGGCAAACATGTCGTATGGGACAGCTTCATTTTCTGAAAATAGGAGGAAGCGAAGAATGTAATAGTTAAGAAAAATATCCTCTTGAAGAGTGCGTTGCAATACATCCCTGAATAGAAACACGTGTTTGAAATAATAATAGCCGATGTTCTGTGATTTCTGGCCTATTAAAAAGTCGGCAGTTCACTTCACAAGTACAAATGCTCTTTTCTTTTTTTTTATTTTCAAAATTAATATTTACGGGCAAAGTTGAAGCGCGCAATTTAAAGGAGTGAAGCGCGCCCATCTTCTTAACTCTTTTGAAAACATCGTTGCTGAGTTCCTAGGTAACACGAGTACAATAAAAATGGTAATGGAAGCATGGTTTTCGTAATGCTCCTTAACAACGTTTTGTTTTATGCACTAAACAAAATTCCAGTGAAAACAAAGCTTTCAGAAAACAGAAGGCATCGACTACCTTCTAAAATCCCAAAGACCTGCCCTTCAAAGTATTGCCCGTTGAAATTACAAGATAAATCATGCTCTCAGCCAAATGAATTGGAGCCTGAATCTAAAAAAAAAGAGTGGCTCATGTTTAAAAAAAAAAAGGAGAACCAATTGGCGTACAAAAATATGGCACAATCCCAAAGCACGCCAAAGCGAGCTCATTCGCAGGGCGCTTTGCGGCCGGTGATGATGCTGATATAATAATGATCCTTTGAATGTTCCCTTTTTAACAGGGGAGCTCGAATATTCGTACCCAAATTAAAATTTAAAAAAATAAAAAAACATTACCCCTTGTTGTTACTTACCTTGTGACCCTAGTGCTGAAGTCTTGCCTTCGTTCTCGGCACACATAAGCTGCGTTCGATTTACTTACACGTCCTGCACCGGTGTAGGAGGTGTAAGTAAATTGAACGCAGCTACTCCATACAGGAGTCAGTGCCCTGTTTAGCTATTGCTAATGCGGCTCCTCCCGCATGTTCCACTCTGCTCCGCTTGTGGACGCATTGGCTGTGTTTGATGTCAACGGAAACCCCAGTGCCTCCGCTAGCGTCCTCCGGCATGGGGTCGGCGATGTTTCATCGGAGGTGGCACGAGACACTCGCAGTATAGCACCAGGTACTCCACTGTCTCGGCTTCGTTCCCCTAACGCGCGGCACTTTGTAAATTCAACCCTGGGGGTCATAGCACTTTCGATAGTCCAGCGTTCGCAGGGTTCCCGCTCGAGCCTCGAATAGCAGACGACTGCCCAAGCTGTGGTCATAAAGCCGTGTTTTAGCCGAGATGTTTAATTTGTGCTCCCTGTAAAGCGTCATAGGCGACTTCGCCTGGGCCGCTTCTACCCACTGAAGGGCTTTTTTCCCGCACTTTTCTCCACACTTCAGCCTCCTACTTCTCTCCACTGGCTCCACAACAAAGTCGACTTTACTCTCAAATCGGTACAGCCGCTTTTGCCATCGTGTCTGCACTTCCGTCATGTGTGTGTGCGGAGAAATAACCTTGTGACCCATCGGAACCGATCGATGTGCCGTAGCCGTCCGTCATAACCTATCTCACTGGCCGCCACTCTTGCCCCAAAGCTGGACCATCCCAGGTACCCTTGAACGGCCTCCTCGGCCACATTGCCGCGGCAGCCCAGGACCTGTCGCCCTACTTCTTATTGTCTATGCTCCAGGATGTCGCGAACTTCACAAGGGATGCAAATAACTGCATTCGCAAACGTCAGCCCCGGCACAATCACTGCCTTTCACACCTCCCGTGTCACGAGGTGCCCGTTACGTTGCAGCTCCGCAGGCTGCGTTTGCAGAATACATGGGCACCTCGGAGAGCTGACTGGCGTAGGTGCGCGTGGTGCTCTTGAATGTATTCCGGAGCATTGGCCAGAGTGATCCCTAAGTATGCATAAGATTTCTGAATAGACGCAACCTCGCTGCCCTACTTGCCGAAAGAGCATGTGGTTACTTCAGATGCCGCAAACTATACCATTGCTGATTTCTTTGCATTGAAGCTTAGGCATAGCGCTGTAGCCTCTTCAGTACACGCGTCCAGTAGCTGCTGCATGTCCTCTACCGTCTCAGCCATGAGCACAGTGTCGTCGGCGTACAGAAGACCTGACAGCACCTATTTTACCTCCTCGCCACTCTGAAGATGGTTCATGGAGGAGCCCTCGTTCGACTGTATTAGCCTCTCTTCCATTCGGGCTACGTACAATAATTATAGAAGTGTTGAGAGGGAGCATCTCTGTCGGAGACCCTTTCTCACCGCCACTTCTTCTGACTCAACCCCAGAAACGTCTGCCCTCACCGTGCTGTTCAAATAAATAAATCCAATGCGAAAGTCAATCTGCTGTGGCAGCGCAAGCCGTTCCAAGCAATCTGCGAGCATTGACTGTGACAGAATGTCACACGCTTTCGCGACGTCCAAAAAACTGTACAGCAGCCGTCGGTTTTTTTTCGGGAAATATCAATTCATTGTGTGATGTGAATAGGTTATCCTCAAGTCGGCGTCCCCGCCGAAAGACGCAATGTAGTTCTGTAGGTGGCCGCTGTCATTCGCCCAGGCTACCATCCGCTCACTGAAAAAATACGAAAATATCTGTACACTTTTCGTTCTACTTTTAAATTATGTTAGGTGCGCTTCAGGGTAAACATGTGTGCCAATTGTTCGTGACACTTTTGAGCTAGAATAATTGTGCTTAATCGTGGTTTTTCATTTACCGAAAATGTAGATCAAGCCGATGACCGAGGAGCCATGCTTGACAATGATGTACGATGTTAACTTCCACTTAAGCGGCTTAAAAAAACTGCTTATGGCTGGTTGCGAGGCTGGTCCCAATGCAATGGTAAGCACTTAGAGCGCCTTTATGAACGGCATGTAAGCAATATAGCGATCAACGAGACGAGCGACGCCGACAAGCTACGAGTGCCGGCGACGAGCGACGAAGATTTCTCACTGTCGCTGCTTGCGTCGTTCGGGTTTTCGGTTTCTATAAAACGTCGCTCATCGCCTTGGTCGCTTGCACCAATCGCTTTCATAAGGTGTGTCTCGTCGCGCGGCTGACTGAGTGACAGCGGGTCCTCGTCACTTTCGCTTTCTCGTCGCTCGCCAAATCGCTTACATGAAGTACACCGCACTATATTTTTGTGCACCGGTGCGGGAGGTGCATGTAAATTGAACGAAGCTTTTATACACCTCGAGTGTTCTCTTGACCAACACATACTAGCGATTGTTTTCACCCTGTCGATTACATTTATGCGAAACGGGGCTGCTGGTTCATCATATAAACCAACCATTTCTGTATTCAATTAAAAAACATCACTGACCTTAAAATCCTGCAATCCTAGAGTTTATGCTATAGGAATATATCGCTTCAGATAAATTTGTTAATTTATATTAGCTCCTCGCCCCGCCAAATACAACATCTGGCCTAAAACAGTGTTTCGGATCTCCTTCCAAGGCCTGAGGCGGGTCGTCATTCAATCCAGGATTCGGCGGTGTCTCATGCGCGTGTTGCTGGTGCTTCTTACTGGGTGGTGCTACGGAGGAACAAGGGATCATGCTTGATAAAGGCAAGTATGGAAAGTATGGCCGCCGTTGAGTACTCATATTGTTTTTAGCTTTTAACGGATCCACTTCTTTTAAGAAATGCACAGTACACATGTGCGCATCTCTTAATGCTTCTATAGTCGGCGTGGTATTATTCCGAAGTGCTCCTTCTCGTCAGTGCTAGTTTCTCTAGACCAGTGGTTCTCAGCCATCGATGTTTCGCGGACCCCTTGTCGATCGGCGGAGATAATGGAGGACCCCGGTCGTGGTTAGGGGAGGGAAGAGGTATAGGTTAAATATAATAATGATTTAGTAAATGAATATAACTAAGAACTAGTGTGACGTAGACCTCTCCTACTGACATACACACCAAAAAAACTCGCCCGAAAACTGAAAAATGTCTTCTCCACCCTAAGAAAGACAAGTTTTATTGCTGGGCTTGACTGATGAGGCAGGGCTTCGTGGACCTCTAGAATGCCTTCGCGGACCCCAAAAGGTCCGCGGACCCCCATTTGAGAACCACTCCTCTAGACCATGCAAATAAGATGCAACACTAAATCACATACTCTCGCAAGAGTGCTGAGCTGAAGCACTGTGGAAGCTACTCTAGCCTTTACAATGCAGCTCAAAATAGTTGACGCCGAGTACAGCTAGTTTTGTGACTCCGTTTTACCGAAAGCCCCGTCGAAACAAATCTGCCACCTTATAGGTAGTGCTAAAGAGCCTCGCGTGCCTAACCTAAAAAAAGGCGTTTTTTTTTTTTTGCATAGGCCAATTTTTTTTTAATAAATACCTTCAGCTTCTTTGAAATATTAACATCATGTGACACACGGAAGTACTGTAAATTCCTTAATGGTGGCGAGCCTTTAATTCTCGCGGCCTTTAATTTTGCATAATTTAGTGGCCGCGATTTTGACCGATTCCAGAAGAAATAGGGCTGGGAAGATAAGCGGTTTTACTGTACAGCGGAGAAAAGAGAAGGTCATTTTCTTCGTATGCAAGAGTAAAAGCAACAACAACAATCATGGTGTCGTCACTTTGTGAGCCTATCTGTGTCTATTGAATGATATGAATTTTATTTTAGTTCGTTAAACATTGTTGCCTGTATGCTGTAGGATGTCCTCTTCAACACAAACAGTGGCTTTCCTCTAAAGCAGGCAGCATGGACGCGTGCCGCAGCACAACACAGTTCATTCGCAGGTTGTACCGCAGTTCGAAAGAGGATTCGCACAGTCTGGGCGAATCACAATTCAGTGGTCTACCTCGGGCATGAGCAAGATTTGCTCATTCTAAAATATTTTGGTTAGAATTCAGGGAGTTGCGACGAATGTACCCGCATGGTTGAAAGGGCCAAACAAGCCTTGTGAGCGCTTTGTTGTCTAGCCTCTCAGTCCTGAACCCACTCGCGCACCACATGTGTAGATGTTCCGATAGGCGAGAGCACTTATTTGGAAAATGGTGGATGGCAATATGCATACACTGCTGTTATCTTTATCAAAATTTTGTATTATGGTCAAAGGTAGACTGCATATTTGCAATACTTTTTCTTACTTAAAAATATGTCCCACTAAAAATATCTAGTACAGCCTAGTACGAAAAGAGAATGGCTGGGCGACCTCCAGCACGCGCTTCTACTTTTCACCCCACTTTGGACGGACGTGCTCACTCGAGGCTCATAAGACGCTGAAACGTCATCGAAGGTAGCAGGTGGGCTGGTGGCGGAACAACTGAGACTTCTCCCTGCCTTTCTCATTCTGTCAGTGAGCATGTACTTCTATTCTCTAACTCGGCTTAACCTGGACAGAGCTGAGGAGAACAGGCTTGGCGGTGCCCTTACGGCTAATGCATTTGTAGAGCTAAAGCAGTTTCTAAATCAAGGACCTTGTGTACCTTCCCTTCAAAAACACATCATTTGGGGGGCGCAAAAAGAACTCTGAGACATATTTTTGTTTGTATTGTTTTATTACGCATCGACACCTTCGACTAAATGAGGAGTGGACCCAGCCTATTGAAAACTATAGTGCCTGCCAGATAATTGTTTTGAATTTAGTTAATATATCAGTATTCAGTTAGGTATCCCAAGTCATTGGTCGTTGAGGCGCAGTCTCTCTGTAAGTCAGTAATTTTTTACATTCATAAAACTGCTTGTCAAATAACGGCACTGTCGAAGTCATGTACTCAGCTCAAACAATCGCTGGGCACAGGCTGGTCGCGTTGTTACAGGCAGCAAACATTCCGATTGGAACGTCTGAGTACCTACCTCACAATGTAGCTGAAGACCAGGCCAGGGCCGTACTCACAAACGTCTATCTCTTTAAGCTGGATTACTTTTAAAATTACAAGTCATTGCGGCAAAAACAGCGTGACACGTGATTACAAGCTTGACGTACCATGGCTTTCAACTACAGGGTCACATGGCTTGCTTTCTGCACTGAATTCGCATGGATGGCTTGATGCTTCTGCCGTGGTTAACTTTAAGCTGAGATAGTTTGGAATAATGCTTCTGGTTTTTAGTGTTGTCCGGCACGGTTAACAATTTGGTGATATAGTGCTGCATTGAAAAGTCGGCGCATTCATGACAGTATCACCTAATGAATGCATTCTAGCTATTAAACGCTCCGTTCTCCAGAGAAATTAAATGCACTTTACTTCCAATTGCAGCTGCTTCTGGAAATTTAGGGTATGAAGCACCTTATGGCTGGAAGCTCTGACCGGATTTTGTTCTGTGCTCTGCGCAGGTTCATTGCAGGAAGTCACTCCGACAGTCTCACCAGAGTTTCCTGCCCGTGGCCGTTCTAAATTTTTCTGTTGTAGGTATTCATCCTTTCTGTCTTTCCCTTAGTGGTACTCGGGCGTTTTCTTTTCATTGTCGACGATTTGCCTCAAAATTGGTTAAGCACACGAATAGAGGCTGTAAAACTGTATCCCACATATTTTTTTTCAAGATAACTTTTCTTTGCCAAAGTTACAGATTTTTTTATGAATGTTTGTCGTCCTTGTTTTTATTTACAAATGTATTTGAGTCTCCACGGGCAACACTAAAACGTTATGCCAGTAGCGAGGACAAGTTCACTGCTCAAAAATGTTCTCAAGTGATTGCAAGAAATTTGGTTGTGGGAATTGAATGCTGTGAAACCTCCTTCCAGCACTTGCTCTGCAGCACGAAAAAAATATATACATAGGACTTACCCTGTTTTTTAGACTGCTTGCTTATTCTGCAAGTCCGCCTGCCATAGATGTCGTGCTACTGGAGAGCAGGCAAATTCGATTATTGGTTTTGCCATTGCTTTTTTTATCAGTTTTCTTAATAGTTCTTGTAAATTAAGAAGTTTTCCTAAAAATCAAGTTGGGAAAAATATTCAGTTTCATTAGGTAGCTGAAAATAATGATTGAGTACCCTTTATTCGGTAAAATAGATACTGTGTGCCACTGTTAGTGCCAAGTAGAGATCGGCGCTTTTTTGGAATTTCGCTCAGAGTAGTACCCTTTTTATCGGTTAGCCTCTTGGTGCACCAACTAAACTCTTTCTATGCAGACGCTTGCCCTCTGCTGGTACACTACACCCTCATGCTCAGTGAGTGTATGAACTGGAGTTTTATCCTCAATCGACATTCGTTGAGCATGAGGGTAGAAAAATCTTTCCATTGCGGGAGTAGTTTTTTATAGTCTTTACAGTTGAATGTTAATATTCAACAGCAATCTCTCAGGTTGGGGCGCAAGAGTGTTAAACGAACGCGCTTAATCATTTGCCTTAATTAGGTACCCATCCTTTCAAGACCTACGTGGCCTTGCCCTCGGGGGAGACTATGGCTGTGACAGTAAAGGAGCAGTTTTTATAACCTTTATAACTTAAGTTTATAATAACTTCCCGCAGATGGCTTGCTCACGTTATACCCAAAGAAAATTTTTTTAAAAATATCATTGTGTTACGTTGGTGTCATTAATCTTATGTGCCTATCGCGCCCAGCAGTCGGGAGATGTGAAATATAAAAAAACAGGAACTTGCACATTGACAGCTCTGCAGAGATTTATATAGTGAACGGAGCAAAGCACGTTCAACTTAAGAAAACAATTCAGTGCAGGCCTAGTTTCAAGGTTCACATATGTGTAATCGCTCTTCATAATGAAGTGAAAACCGCTTAAGTTGTGGCCCACTACAGGCTTTTTATTAGTGTTAAAAGTGTTATTGTGTTTTAAACAACTCGCACCAAGTAGTTTCTTGCAATACATGGTTCATGGAAAATATTATGTGAATGTTTGCAGACAGTCATGGTGAGACCAATCTTTAATGTCAAGTGTTCCACTTATTCAGAGATGGTTGAGCCTGTAAATATTATAGGTCGCAAATTAAATTGTTATGCTATGCAATGGGCACAATCATCCGCGATGACTAGCGCTACCTAGGGGAACTTTATAAGTTAACTACGGCAAGATGGTTTCGCAAAACAAAGTATTTCTTTTATTGAACTCCTGCACTAATCTTGTCTCTAGAAACTTGTCATATTCTTTACGATGCTGAGATAAGATTCTGGAAAAGGATTTTCTATAACTACGCCAGATATTTCCAGTTCATCAACATTCTCACAAAGCACTCGAGAGAGCCAAACCCTGTAATTTACGGAGGGAACTTACCGAACGAGGCGGCTGACAGTTTGTTTACATCTATGAGAAACAGTCGGCACTGTAACAGTAATAATGACATGTCACTTGCTTATGTAATGCTCATTGTTGCAGAGTAAACTGCTTTTTCCGTCTACACTCATTTTTGGTAGACACAATCACTCAACTCCCTCCCGAGACTGCAGCGCTTGGTTCTCCGAAGTTATTTGCATGAACGTAGAGGCAACAGGTTTCTTTGAGTGTGTGTCTAGCATATATACTTCATATTGAATATGCTAACTGTATTCATGACGATATTCATAATTGTATCCACATTCTATCTAATAATATTTATTTTGACATTTGGGTTTTCGACAGTACTTTTCTTCACATTTGTGCTTGTTCAGCTGTACTCAAGCCCATACATCTTGTCTTTCACTATTGTATCACTATGTAAAAGTGTTGATGCCGAGTGAGAATTCAAGGCACCGAAACTGTCATGTGAGTTAAGAACGAAGAAAAAGCTCTATAGAGGAAATTTTGTTAAAGAGGGCTGTATGGGCTTCAGAATAGCAGATGCCATGCTAAAAAAATGCGAGCTCTTTTAGGTATGCAAAGATGACAGTGCTGCGACATTTCTGATATGTCACGAAGAAATCAGTGGCATAAAGTGTTTCTTATGGATGTTTAAACTGTGAAATTCAAAGCCTAAAAGTTTTATTCTAGAACGTTCCTCACTACAAATTTATTTAGAGATTTG
>JAZHYW010010538.1:0-41244 GCA_037355805.1 Ixodes ricinus | reverse complement strand
AAGAATGTCTCTCCGTCATCTGGGCCATCACGAAATTCCGCCCGTACTTAAGCGGAAGCACTTTTCGAGTGGTCATCTACCACCACAGCGTTTGGGTGTGGACGCCCATTCGCCACCGCGGCCTCAGTGAGAAATTGTTAAAACGATACTTCGGACCCTTCAAGTTCATTCGCCGCCTTAGGGACTCGAACTACGAGGTGCTCCCCGACGGAACCCGACCTTTAGGACGCCAGGAGCGCCGACCCGAAGTGGTCCACGTAGTTCGACTCCAGCCGTTCTATGCGCGTTAGGAATGTGACGATGTATGTTTATTTTGTCTCACCGTTTATTTTATGATTAGCCATTTTTGTTTTCCTTTCACGTAGCAACGGGACAATGAGCTTTTAAAGGGAGAGCTAATTCCGCGCGCAGGGTCGAGCAAGCAACGCTCGGACAGTGGCTTCTAGAAGATTTACGTTTATTCTTATACTCGGGACGTAACTTTTATCATTTCGTCTTGCTTTCTTGTTCTCGAGGTGCCTGTTCTTTCTCACCCCGAACACGCAAGGCTCGAACCTTCTGTGTCAAATTTTCCAGATGGTGACGCACACTATAGAAGGAGCTGCGCGGGACCTTGTTAATTCAGTTCCTCTCTCGCTTGCTGCTGCGCCGCCAAATTGCCGCACGCTTTACTGCTCTCTGTACTCCCGTTTTTTATTTTGTTTGGCACAATTTCGCCAATTAAACCTTTATTTTCAGTTCACTGTTCATCCTCTCGTCGCCTTCATTCGAGGCAATATCCACTCAGTAAAGTTCTGAGAGTGTAAAAACCTCGAGTATTTGAATGCTATCCACTTGCCTGCTCACTTTTTCTTGAACACGAGGATAGCCAGTTATTGCTATGGACAGTGGGAGCCCAGGGATTAAAGGACTTAGAAAACATAATCACGCAAAAATGGTATTCGCGGAGGTTGCATCTTCGCCAAGAATCTTTTTCGACCTGATTATTCGCTACATTTCTTACGTAAACCCTCACAGCTGACTGTCCATTTGCTATGGGGGAAAGTAGGCGCGCGGTCTTTGTTGGCACACAATGCATTTATTACTCGAGTGAACGCTTACACCAGACTCAAAACACAACAAGAAGTAGACTGGGTTGTTATAAGGGAGTTGTAGTAGAGCGTTTCCGCAGCCCTCTAAGCACCCGAATACCGCTGCGTAATCCTCCACAAGACCTTGAACTATGCAGACAAGGCTGACGGCGCGCATGCGCAGCTGCGGCGTTTTTTTTACGGATACCGTAGTGAAGGAAAAAAAACGGATCTACTACACCCCCTATAGACTAATAGTCTCAATCAGCGGTCCTTATAAGTACGCACGGTTCAAACTTCCTGTAGGCAATGTTCAAATACGTTCAGATTAATATGTAACACACGAAACTAAGAATTTGTATGCCTGTTGCTTTAATAAAAAATGCAGTTCGGACCAAGTTTGTTTGTATTAAATAATTTGTAATGATACTCATTTCAGATCGTCCCATATTACGTCAAAACTTACCTCACTGGGTTTGTCGGATTTCCTGGTTTCTTTCTGGCGGGAGCTGTGAGCGCGGCCACAAGGTTAGCGATGTTTTGAGAACCATGCTGTTATTCCGGGCTCCTCTACAATGAAGTTGGATTTTTGCGCATATTATTAAAACATCCTATTCAATTACTATGTAGGAGGTTTATATTACAAGAGATTACTTGTAATTACGAGGTTACTAAATACGACATTTGCTCACTTAATTAAAGCTATCGCTAGTCAGCAAACATAAAGCATTCCTTAAATGTAAAACTCAACCTCTATTATGTTGTACCTGAGTAAAATGTACTGAAAAGGGACAGACGGTTACCCTTAGGCTGGCTTATTTAACAGACAATGAGAAAGATAACCAATATCGTGCCTCAAAGGTTTCTCAAGTGCAATGACAAAATAAAACGTCCAAACTTTTCGCAAAAAAACAAAAACAAAAAAACATCCCCAGTCGATAATGTTAACGGTACCCTCTTTTATTGTCTTGGTATGCAGACGCATATGGACACAAGGTAAACACAAAAACACATCGCCTCGTCTCCTTTTGCGTTCGTATACCAAGATGTTTAACCAACAGGCTCTTGTAATTATATATAATTTTATTGGATGAAAAAAAAAAAAACGTGGCGCTTATTCGTAGATTTCTTTAGTTATCTCGCTAGAGGTGTTCAGCACTTTCAGAAATTTCTACACTATAGACCCTGAAGATATTAGAACCGCTTAATTATAAGAATTGTGTTGGTGTGTAAGTTTATGCAGCCTGAAGCTAGTCTCTTTCAACCGGCGACTTGTCTCCCAGCTGTAGACGAGCAAAGACCCCAGCTGTAGACGAGCCTGGGGTCTTTAACCTGCACCATGCAGTAGTGACACATGACCGAACGCCGGTACAGTGCTTTTCCAGATCGATTTATTATAAATTTGAAATCTCTGCACTGTACGCAGAAAAATGCTTATGAGCATGTTAGTGATCATGTCGCAAGTATTTCTTGTCGTTACTCACATGCAACGATGCTATCGTTATATTGTTATTCATGCATGATTCAATTTTATATTTTATTACAGTACTGTATCATCACTCATAAATTCGCAAGCGGCAGTGTTTTACATTGACGTGATTTGTGTACTATACACGAAAAGTGATCGACTGACCGCAAGGACGACCACATCTTTGGGTACGTATGCGAGTTGAGTACGTTTAATTAAACACACACACACACACACACACACACACACACACACACACACACACACACACACACACACACACACACACACACACACACACACACACACAACACACACGCACACACACACACACACACACGCAGCCGCACGCGCAGGCACACGCACAGATACACGTACGCACAAACGCACGCATGCACTGATGCCCACATACACATTCACACACGCAGGCACGAATACACGCGAGCACATGCACGCAGGCACGTAAACGCAGGTAACGAGAATATATTTCCCGAGGCGTTTAGATTCGGTCTCAAAACGAAGAAAGCAAAACACAAAAAGGCGACAGACGCAGACATGTACAAAGCTTTTACATGTCTACCTCTGTCCCCTGTTTGTGTTTTGTTTTCTTCGTATTAAGTATTAGCACGGCACGCTCGTCAAACTCATCAACTAGATTCGAAAGTATTGTAATTGGAATCTAGTTATTTTCATTTGTCAATGATTATTCCTGATCTGCCCCGGGAGTTCTTTGAATATATTATCATAGTGGAGAAAGATACCTACTCTTGTCATAAATGTAGGGTTACTTTTCAGTAATAAATTCATAACGTCGGCGAGACGGCCCGGAATCAAATCTAACTAAAACTGTAATTAACGGCCTTGGCTATTGCTTGGTATTTATATGACAGTAAAATGAACACTTGAAAGTGCAAGTTAGTGATATAACAAAAACTCTACAAAGTTGGTTTTAGAACGCATTACAGCAAGAAAGAATTAACCCTTCCGTAAAGCTGGATGGTAGCGACAGTGATGTACACACACCCGCGCCAACACCCTCTACCACCCTCCTTAGGATGGCTACGGCAGACACAGAATTTCAGATGAAAAGGTCAAAAACCTCAAGAACGCCCCAAGGATCCGCCCTTCCCCCCCTTCTCCTCCCTAGATTGAGAACCCTGATCAAACCCGTGAGTTGCATGTTCTCTCGGAAGCAGCTGTATGTTCGCTAAGCACTAGTGCACTTTGAAAACCAATAATTATTTTTAGGTTTGTAGATTTGGAAAATTTGAAACACGACATAACCATTGTCCTTCATGACAAAAACCCCAAGGTTCGTTAACATTTGAGGAATTTAGTGACTATCTTTTTCGCTTACTGAACTGGCTATAAATGCTCTATGATTGGTCTTCTTATTGCATTGCGGTTCAATACACAATGATAGTCTTCTGAGGATGTCGACTGCAGTGTTGTCGCTGAGCTACCACGCGGCATCATTCAGTACATGGAAAGCCTCGTTTATACTTCAACTTAATTTTTCTTTTTGTAACGCGCCTTGTACCCCCTGGACTATAGGGCGGTATAAACAGATTTCGTGTTCTTTTCACCCAGGTGAACACATTCCTTCACATATTTAACAAATATATAAGTTATCGAATTATACTTATGTGGCAGACGACATTGTAATTTGTTAAAACACCTAGTTATGTGATTCCTTCCAATGGGCAACACGGAATCGGGTGAGCCCTGTATAGGGCAATATCCAGGTTTGCATTAAATCGTTTCGACTAGAACCGCCCGAAAGTGTTCTTGGAGATTGCACGTAGTATGTTTCTTGTACTCTCCTTGCATTAACTTGTTCGCACAGCGAACCAGACGAAGTGGTACTGGTACTTGCAAACACACATAAAGACCAGCCCTTTCAAAAGTACACTCCCCATATTTGACCGTAAATTATAATTCACCACGCCGTAAGGCTCGAAATTTCAACGTTTTGAAACCGATTTGGTTTCTTCTTCATGGGTTGACTGTTTACAAATGAGGCGCAGCAGCTTCTTCTTCTGCGGGGCTTGCCTTTATCACTTCCTTGTCGGGTGACCTAGTTCGCTGATGTAAGCAGAAGGCAAAGTTCTGAAAGATCGATTGAGGTTTCCTGGTGTTGACTGAATGTTACATTTGCACAGAAATGGACTAACAAATAAGCTGATCAAAACTATCTCCGACATGATCTCCATGTATGTTGACGTAGGGAACAAAACGTGGGACGACGTGTTACCCTACGTGACGTTTTCCTACAACATGGCGGTGCAAGAGACCACAAAAGTCACACCATTCACGCCGGTCCATGGTCGCAAAGTAACGACGATGCTGGATACAATGCTGCCCCACAATCCTGATGACGACCACAGCGGCGACTCCCAGATCGCCACTCAACGGGCTGAGAAAGTCCGGCAGCTCACCAGGCTACAGTTCTAACACCAACAACACGTCGATGCTCACCGGTACAACCATTGTTGTCGGGACGTTCACTTCCAGCCCGGAGGAAAGGTGTGGGTGTGGACACCTATTCGTCGCCATGGTCTCACGAGAAACTGCGATGCTTCAAACTCTACAAGGTACTTCGTCGACTCGGAGATCTGAACTACAAGGTGAGGCTAGGCAAAACAAAGAACTGTGGAAGGGGAAATGAGAACACCTTACCATTTCTAAATACCCATATAAAGCTACAAGGAGAAGATCTGAAATTTGCGGTGTGCAGAAAACCGACCCACACTGGGTCGGTGGTTAAAACTTTCTTGTCCAGAGTTACCAATTCACCGTGAAAGGGAGAAAGAACAACACCTTCCTGTTTCTAGATGTACAAATAAAGCTACAGGGACAACATCTGAAATTTGTGTGGAACATAAGACCGACCCAAACTCGGTGCTACCTCCGTTTCGACTCAAACCATTCAACTATTTACAAGGCTTCAGGGGTTACAACCCTCCAGTCCAGCGCTACCAGTTAACTATGGAGGGGGAAAAAGAATTGCTTACTTTTTCTGGCTGTCCCTATAAAGCTTCTAGGAGAACATTTGAAATTTTCGGTGTAAGAGAAAACCGACCCACACTGGGTGCTACCTCCCATTTCGACTCAAACGATGCTACTGTTCACAAGGCTTCGGTGATTCCAACCTCCCTGTCCAGAACAACTATTTCACTTTTGAAGGTGAAACGAAGAACACCTCACAGTTTCTGTATGTTCTGAAAAAGGGACAAGAAGAGCATCTAAAACCTGCGGTGTACAGAAAACAGACCCACACTGCGCGCTAGATCAGTTTAGTCTCGAACGATCCTACGATTTACGAGGCTTCGGCGGTTACAACAATTCTCTTCAAAGCTGGGAACATCTGCTCTCGGAATCAAATAAAAAAGCGAGTCATCACCGACATAAACAAGGACGGTTACACGAGCATCTTCATCCATCGTTTAGCTCGCCGTCAAAGTCGCAATCACGCAGCAACACAATAGTAAGCAGTCCCGCCCAAGACATCCGCATCTGTGTTCACCACATACCAGAAACTAGCGAAGCTCTTGCCCGTATGCTAGCAAAAGAAGGCATTCAGATAGCGCAGAAGCCAATATAAAATCTCGGGCGCCTATTGCCACGGCCGAAAGACCGTCCACAAAGGAAAAAAAAGCGCAAGGTGTGGTGTATACATTTACATGCAAAAAGTGCTCGGGCACATAATTCGGCGAAACAAAGAAGCTGCATAAAAGAATTCTCTGACGCAAGAACGATGTACCCATATTTGAACGTGACCGCAGCGCTGTTGCAGATCACTGTGAAGACAATGGCCACTACGTCGACTTTTAAAATGCCAGTGTGATGAGTGTGGAGACAAATCTCCGCCAAAGGAGTTATATCGAATCGTGGCACATTTAGACACTATTAGGAAACATCAATCGATCTGCCGGAACTTTGCAGTCTGCATACATCAGTGGATTAGTCACCTGACAAGAAAGAAGTGAAAAAGGCCAGTCGGGTAGAAGACGGAGCTACTGCTCCGGATTTGGGAATAGTAAACCCCTGAATAAGAAACCAAATCTGTTTTGAAACGACGGGACCCTGAATCTTTAGGGCGTGGTTAATGAGTATACTTTATTTTCATATCTCCTCAGATATTATTGACCTTATAAACACATATTTTTATGATTGTGCACGCTTTTAGAAATCTTTTATAAATTTTCTAGCTGATAATTTATTAAGAAACAAGGTTAGAGCAAACCATCCAAGAAAAAATGAAATACGTTTACAATCCCCTGTAACGCCGAATTAGAGTGAAGCTTTTCAGGACGAGGAGGAGGGGAAGGTACGGAGAGGAGGCTATGCCCCTCCTCCTCTCCTGCTCGCCTCCCGTTCAGGGAAAATTCCCCGCTAAATTTAGCGGAAAACATTCCCCGCCAAATTTAGCGGAAAATTTTCCCCGCTAAATTTAGCGGAAAAAATATTCCCACTAAATTTTGCGGAAAATTTCCCGCTAAATTTAGCGGAGAAAACTCCCCGCTAAATTTAGCGGAAAAATTTCCTTGCTAAATTCAGCGGAAAATTTTCCCCGCGGTTACGCCGACGCCGACGCCGACGCCGACGCCGACGCCGACGCCGACGCCGACGCCGACGCCGACGGTGACGGCGACAGCGACGGCGACGCCGCTCAAGCCGGAAACGGGCGCCTAAGAGCTGCGCTCTGAAACATGATCGGTAAAACTACCATATATATGTATAAAACAAACATCATGTGCCTCCGATTCAATGTACTCTGTTCAGACTTTTTTTGTTTTTTGCAGCTTTCTTTTTTGGAATCATTATGACATTGTATTCTCTAATAATACCATTATTTGGATCAGCCCTTCAGGTAAGTGCCCAAAGGCTGCGGACCGTTTCCTTATATGTACTCATGCGTAATTTTGTGTTGCACGTATACTTAGACAGCCGGAATTTAGTCAGCCCCAATAAGCGTCAGGAGTCTAAAGATGAGAAGTTTGGCGAGTGCAGCACAGCCGCGAGCCTGTGGTCTTTAACCTGCACCACGCAGTAGCGATACACGACGGCACACTAATACGGTGATCATCCGGATCGAAACGGGCAAGGGTGGGGATTTCTGGGTTCCGAAGAGCGAACTTTCACTCCACGTGCTCCGAGCTGCGGAGGCGCTAACACAATCAGCCACCAATCCCCCGCTAAACTGTCACCGACAGCTTACAGCCAATTCAGTAACGTTATCGTCTGCTCGCCGCTTGATCGTCTACGTTTGGCCTATGCTTCGTTGGCTTCGTGCCTGTGGTCTGCTTCGTCGGCTTCGTCTGCCCGCTGTAAAGGCTATATTACGATACGATTGGTGTACGAAAAGAAGTTTAAATGCGCACGGGCATTCTCACTGCGAAGCAAGGCAACGAACGCGTGCTAGAAGCAGGGCTTCTGGCTTTCTCTACCGGGTGTCATTCTCCGCGCTCGTGCCTACGGCGCAAGATATGCTCGGTTTCGAAAGCCGCGTCATGACGAGTCGCTCTAGACGACGCTCCCGGCGCCATCTCGAGAGCGTCCGCTACACGCAGACTTCGTACTAGCTAGGAAAGTGTTGCCCTTTCAAAAATTATCAATCAGTTTTAATTGAGTTTCTAATGAACTCTAACTGAATGTATTAGAAATTCAATTCAAACTCATTAATAATTTTTATAATGATGGGTTCCGAATTTCACTTGTTCGCCCCCTATTCAGTGGGCGCCACCATGTAAATTTGAGGCAAACTGCAGTGCCATGGCATTGCCGTAACAACACGATTGCATTCTTCTACGATTTGGAAGTTTGTTAACTTTTTTGCACCACAAACTAAGGTGTTACATTATGATTACTTATCACCAGATTGCCTGCACACTCACTGTTCTTAGGAGACTCAGTTAATTGGCGCTGTCATCTGAACATAGGTGAAAAACCTCGTTGCAATGGCAGTGCCGTAGAGACACGGTTGTCTTTTTTTTGACGAGAATGGTTCCTAATTTCTTTGCATCAGAGTTTTAGGTGTTACGTTATGTCTAATTATCACCATCTTGCCTGCAGGCTCACTGTTATTTAGGAAAATCAGTTCATTGGCGCCGCCATGTAAATATGGGGCACACAACCGCGTTGATATAGCACTGCAAATGCTACACGGTTGTTTGCCCTGTATTAACATGGCGGCACCCATCAACTGAATTTCCTAAATCGCAGTGAGTGTGCAGGCGAGCTGGTTATGAATAATCAAAATCTAAGGCCTGAGACTGCGGTGCGGAAAACTAAGAACCTTTCAAGTCGAGGAAAAAATGAAAGACGTTTGGAACTCCCTGTAATGCCGAATTAGAGCGCAGCTCTTGAGGAGGCGGAGGGGAGGGTACGGGGGGAACACGAGGGTCACGAGTAAGATCCGCGCGTTGCATGATGGGACGTTTCCCATAATGCAACGCGCGGGACCCTCGTGACATCGCTCGTGACGTCACTTGTGACGTCATAATAGGAAACGTCCCATAATGCAACACGCGGGTCACGAGTGAGACCAGCACGGTACATCGTGGGACGTTTCCCATAATGCATCGCGTCAGACCCTCGTGACATCACGTGGGACGTCATTATGGGAAACGTTCATAATGCAACGCGCGGGTTTCACTCGTGACCCTTGTCACGTGTGATGTCACAGTGGGAAACGTCCCATAATGCACCGCGCGGTTACGCCGTAACGTCCTATAATGCAAGGCGCGGGTCCCCGCGCGGTGCATTATGGGACGTTTCGGCGCAACCGCGCGGTGCATTATGGGACGTTTCCCATAATGCACCGCGCGGTTACGCCGACGGCGACGCCGACGCCGCTTTATTCGGAAACGGGCACCTAAGAGCTACGCTCTAAAAGACGGCAGTGGACGTACGTCGAGGGACTAAGGGGACACTTGGTGGCAACGCCTACTTCCGTTACTCTTCGCTTCATATATGGACAATATGGACGCCACCTTCTGACCATTATAATTTCCCTGGCCGCTACACGCGATGCTCACGCAAAATGAGCTGTGCGACTCCTGTCTTTAGCACGCTTCCCATTGGAGGTGCTTATTTATTTATTTATTTATTGAAACTCTCAGGGCCTTTGGCATTACAGAGGGGAGTGCGGGTAAGTACATTTTGATAATCAGTCGGAATAGTACTGATTATTGACGGCAGTTTTAAATAGATGATCATCAATGACAGCTGTGGCCATTGGTGCTGGAAGGTGTTTCCAGTCCACAGCGGGTGAATTACTCTTGAAATGTATTAGTGTTAAATTTTGGAATGCCTACCTCTTACATATGACTCACGCTGCAGTCAGAGTGGTTGTAGTAGACACCCCGTTGTGCCTGTGCAGGCGCACCACTACCCGCCCACAAAAACTCGCACGCCGAATGAATAGATCCTCGGATGGTGCGAACCGGGCCCGAAGTCCGCAAGTTTCAGTTACGCCGCACTAAGAAGATTCTATGTACACCAAGTGCGGATGAGTTACTGGAGTGCAATCAAAATCAGAAGCGAAAATGGAGTGAAAATATTAATAATCGCGCTCAGGGGGCGGCGCCGAAACGGCAATGGCGCCAGTGTAATAGCGATTTACACAATCGCCGAGCTGCTGTCGCTATGGTACACGCTTATGCTGTACCGTAAATACATTCGGATGTATATTTTCTTTTGCGTAGATGTTTCAATCATCTTTTAACAATGGTGTACACTGTCGTATTTTGTTGTCATACTGATTTCTTCTTTCAGGTTGTGATGGTATCGTTCAGCGCTGCTTCAGGGCCGTTTGTAGGCGTGATGCTGCTAGCTTTGGTGTTTCCGTGGGGAAATGGTCAAGTAAGCTCAAGTATTAAACTTCAAGTTGCTACAGGTGTATGTTACTAAATGTTTGTCTGTTCGTTTCCTAGTTTCTTACAAACGAGAAATGTTGTTTTGCGTCCCGTTCAGGTTTAGCGTTTCTGGAGCTATACGTTCCTCGTCGTTTTTTGAAAAATCGTATCTTGATTGAAAACTTGTGGCGGGACAAGTAGGATAGTGGTTTATATGTTTGGTTCTTTGATTAGTTATATTTATTTGTAGTCAAGAACCTGAACGTCATAAATAACGTCGTTTCATTCATCACCGCAACATATTGTGAGAATCGCGATCAACTCCTGGTCGTTCTGATAGTCCACCATATATGTTGGTATCCTGAAGGTCTGATGTGAACATCAGAAATATTTTGATGGTGTGTCTGCCAGCATCGGATGCGTTTGATAATCTGTAACCCATTATTATAAAAGGTTTGACTGTCCGCTAAACGGCTTCAAGAAAGTTTAGTGGGCACTCAAGGTAGTCGCAAGGGCAATCAAGAAGCTCGGATGGGTCATTAGAAAATCGGATACAACATTGCACATTTCTGGTACATAATCAAACATTTCTGGTGGTCTTTTCTTATGAATGAAGGCAAGAAGGGTAGTTGGGTTATCGACTAGTTGTTTTGTGGATACTGCAAAATTTATGTTTTTATTTATTCATTCAACTAGGGTGCCTTGTTAGGTGCCTTTGTTGCACTGAGCATCCAGATGTGGCAAGTTATTGGAAGATATACTCTTGACATTCGTCATCCTAGAATGCCGGCGACGATTGAGTACTGTCCAAACTCTTCTGTGGTATCTGCGAATCTCGGGAGCAACTCCTCAACTACAAGCGCCATGTAAGTGCATCTTAAACTCAGGTATAAAAACAAGGTCACCTATTTGATTTGTAAATTGTGTTGTTTTATTTTGAGGTTTAAATGCAATAATGTGTTTTCTTAATATAGGCGAGTGAAATTCAAAGAACGTCTATACAACAGAGCGAAGTAATTCTGGTTATTACGAAAATATTTTAGCCATATATCAAGAAAGAAAGCATATTTGGAGTTAAGTTACGGTATGAACAAAAATAGTTTATTATTATGCATCCATCAAATTCAAATGTTTTTTTTGTGGCGAAATTATTTCAATATGGCAACTTCTTCAAGATCAATATAAAACATAATAATGAGGTTGTAATTCTACAAACTCTCATATATTGAAGACGCATTTATTATACATAGGCTGACTCTTTCAGCGTTGTTTAATTGCAACAAAAACAGATGTACCCTAAACATTTCGTGTGCTCTCAGGGTCTTAAAGCATGTCAGAATGTTATGTGACTGGAAATGCTTAGAAGGTTTACTTCTTTTTGAGTGCTTACGATAACGAAAGAGGGACACGGAAGAAAAACAGACACTCTGCTAAATGGCATAAGTTTACAAAATACATTTTTATGTATGTGTCACTATTGCTGTTATACACATATCCTAAGTTGATTATAGCTATCATGAAGCTCACACAACTACATAGCCCTAGTAAAAAAATCAACAAATAACCTAGAAAATATATATTGCCCATTTATGCTAAGTTGCATATTCTTTTAATCAACATGTGAGTATGCATTTTTGAGTATTTCAGACAAAGTGTTGTAAACAGAACAAGTCAAAATAGCCTTTTTTAGTACGAAAAAGGGGCCCACTGAAGACATTTGAATTGAAGGTGCCGATAATATTATAGTATTATTAAATTCAAAGCCCTGGTTCTGGAATTAAATCGCTGTGCACATGAAAAAAAAAAAAACTCTGTTCAGTACATGTTACGTGCTCTTTATTATAGTTCTTATTTGGGCGATTCTATGCTTGTCACTCTGAATGAATTCTGCATTTTTAGTTCAACACACACTCCCAAGTGGTATATTGGTAGGTAGAGTTACTTAAATATGTTCTGTCATTACAGGAAAGAGGATATACTTTTTATCTACCGAATCTCTTCTTACTGGTGGCTTTTCTTCAGCATGATGCTCACCGTAATAATAGGAAATATTGCGAGCCTCTTAACCGGTAAACAGTTTACTTTTTTTTTAACATAACATATTATAGAACTATTTAATAAGGAAGCACGTATTAGTTTGCAAACATGTTAAACGATTTCTATTGACCTTATTAGTATCACAACGCCCTATCACGATTATATTTTATGGGTACTTTGTTGATACATTTGAGTCTCTAACACCAAGGAAGGTCATTGCATGGTTAAGCTTTTATTAATAAATACATTCAATAAATTAATTCCGTATTGCACCCCAGAATCTGACGGGCCTTAGGAGGCGGGCGCGCACTATCGCTAGAAATAAAAAAAGGAACAGTTCATATTTCTTCTTTTCATGGTTTCACGGCTTCCACTGCCTTCATTAAATCCCAACATGTAAAACAGTATCCAGTTTGGGATGTTGTAACTGCTACAACCTAAACTGTTGTAACTTATGTTACAACAGTTTAGTTACATAAAAAACGAGGAATTATCTTCTTTTTTATTGATGTCTATAATACATGAGACGTGAAAAAAATACACTTTGCTAGCCAGTAATCACGAGTAATAGACTTTCCTTTGACTTTTTCACAACTAGCAAAGCCAACGCCAGTGTAACATAGTATCAATGGAAGGCCAAATTCCAAGTCAAAAGTGAAAAGAAATATCGCGGACCTACTTTATCGTCGGCAAACATGGAATGAGGCACTAGCTATTAACAAGGCAGAATCAACAACAGCGTTGAGCACGTAATAGAGAAGCATGCTTTGTTATGCAAATAGGCAGGCGCAAACAATTTGGGAGTGTTCATCTTTAAATAATCGGTACTTGGAATGAACTTACGAATCTGAAAAGATATCTTCTAAAAATTTTATATTTCTAAACTGATAGTTGAAAACAAAGCGATTGCTTCCCTCGGAATGCTTCATATTCGTTATTTAATTTAATGCATTCACATATTAAACAGCAACCTAGAAATTATGGTTAAATTGCCTACCGTCATACATTAATTGCAGTGACAAATTGCAACTTTTTTAGGTGGAAGCAAAGATTCTCTTCACCTAACGAGCAGTCTATGTGTCAAATTTTGGAAGAAACTAAAAATAATCCCACAAAGCGAGAAGGTGAGCTTTTCTCTGACTGCCTTGGTATAACATTACACACGTTTTCCCTGTAAGTTTTAATTGCATAAGTATTATATAAAGCGCCAAAAACTTTTTCAAGAATGATTTTGTAAGAACGCATTGCTTTAATTTTACTTTTCGTGGTCGCCTTGTTTTGTGTCCGACCCCTCGAATAACGACATCTTCTAGATATATAATACATTTTCTTCCGGTTATCATGGCAAGGAGCACATTTCCTTGGGAACGACGCACCGGGCATATCCATGCCATGCAGAGCTGGGCAGGGTTACTATAAAAAGTATCCAGGAATACAAATACTGATATTGTCACGAATGGCAAGTGATCAGGCGGCGAATGACTGAGTAAACTGAACGTTTAATGGGGCGAACTTGTGCCCAAAAATAAAAGGAAAAAGAAAGATAACAACAGAGCGTCGCGGGCGTCGAAGGCGGCGAAGCAGCAGGATCGAACGCTGAGGCGAAACTGACTCCGGCTGGCCACGCGGAGCCACTTTTGTACACGCGTGGGCTTCTGGAACAGTCGGCGTAGAAGGTTCGGCGTGTAGAACATTCTAAACTCGAATCAGCAACACGGTTCTCGAATTTACCAGAATTTCAACATTACAGAGTCAACAAAAATGCGTACTCGCGGCCAGGAATTGAACCTGGCTTTTTTGCGCTGGCTTTCCGCGTGGAAGGCACGCGCGATAACCGTTAGGCCACGAGCACGCTGCCTACTTAGTCAGCTGCGCTCGCGGCATTATTCCCCCTTTAAAAAGCGCATCGTCCCGATGCAGCACAAAACAAAATCACAAATACACAACAAAAGGGTAGCAGAGTCGCGAGCCACAGTTCACAGTTCACAGTTCACAGTTCACTCTTTGATGAGAGTCCAAAGTTCTATCGTTCGTAATACGGCTTGAGCCGGACGACGTGCACCACCTCGGGTCGTGGCTGGCGTCTTGCAGATGGGCGCGTCCCGTCGGGTAGAACTTCGTAGTTCAGATCGCCGAGGCGTCGGATGATTTTGTAGGGTCCGAAATCGCGTTTGAGAAGCTTCTCGCTGAGACCGCGGCGCCGTATCGGTGTCCACACCCATACCCGGTCTCCGGGTTGGAAGTGGACGTCCCTGCGACGAAGGTTATACCGGCATGCGTCGACTCGCTGTTGCTCTTGAATCTTGATTCTTGCCAGTTGACGAGCTTCCTCCGCGCGTTGAGAGATCAGTTGAGCGTCGTCGTTGCCATCGTCGGTTGGCACGTGAGGCAGCATGGCGTCCAGCATCGTGGTAACCGTCCGGCCGTGTACCAGTTGGAACGGCGTCATTCCTGTGGTTTCTTGTACCGCTGTGTTGTACGCAAATGTAACGTACGGCAACACCTCGTCCCACGTCTTGTGCTCTACGTCGACGTACATGGAGATCATGTCGGCGATGGTCTTGTTGAGCCGCTCTGTTAGCCCGTTGGTCTGCGGATGATAAGCGGTTGTTCGTCGATGGCTGGTATGACTGAGCCGAAGAACTTCTTGAGTCAGCTGTGCCATGAAGGATGACCCGCGATCTGTGATCAGCACTTCAGGTGCGCCGTGTCGAAGGAGAATGGAGTCGACGAAAAACTTGGCGACTTCCACCGCTGTTCCCGATGGCAGGGCTTTCGTCTCGGCGTATCGTGTAAGATAATCGGTCGCGACGATAATCCACCGATTTCCTTGCGTCGATGTTGGGAACGGCCCAAGTAAATCCATTCCGACCTGCTGGAAGGGCGTAGTCGGGGCAGGTATCGGCTGCAGGAGTCCTGCTGGCTTCGTCGGAGGCCTCTTACGTCGTTGGCACTCATGGCACGACCGTGTGTACAGGTGGACTGTTTTCGGGAGTCTCGGCCAGTAGTACTTGTCACGAATCCGGGCGAGCGTCCTGCTGTTGCCAAGGTGTCCAGCCGTCGGGTCGTCATGGCATGCTTGAAAGATTTCTTCTCGCAGGCTGGCCGGAACAACCAGCAGCCAGGCAGGGTTGCTCGTTCCGAAGTTCTTCTTGAAGAGCACGCCTCGCCGCAGAACGAAGCTTGGCAAGTCTCGGGCCAAGACTCGCGGAACTGAACTTCCTTGACCTTCGAGGTGGTCGATCACGGCGCGAAGTTCGGGGTCGTCTCGTTGAAGTGCTCCCATGTCGGTATCTGTAATTCCTCCGAGAAAACGGGCGTCATTGTCGTCGTCGGTGCTGTCGGGAGGAGATTCAACTGGGACTGGGAAGATCCGACTAGACGCCGAAAGCAGTCGGCGTCATTATGCTTGCGGCCAGACTTGTGCACAATGGTTACGTCGAACTCTTGCAGTCGAATGACTCCAGCGAGCGAGGCGTCCTGACGGGTCCTTGAGGTTTGCAAGCCAGCAGAGGGCGTGGTGGTCTGTGACCACGCGGAACGGGATCCCGTACAGGAACGGGCGGAACTTGGTTAACGCCCAGACGACAGCGAGACATTTCTTGTCGGTTGTTGAGTAATTTTTCTCTGCCTTGGACAGTGCCCGGCTTGCGTAAGCGATCACCCTCTCTGCTCCGTCTTGTCTTTGGACGAGCACCGCACCTAGCCCGGCGTTGCTGGTGTCTGTGTGAACTTCCGTTTCCGCTGATGGATCGAAGTGTCCGAGGATAGGGGGCGACTGGAGTCTTTCCTTCAGTTCGTTGAACGCTTGTTCTTGCTCCTCCCTCCACTGGATGTTCACGTCGTCCTTCGTCAGATGCGTGAGCGGTGCAGAAATCTTGGCAAAATCGCGAACGACACGTCTGTAGTATGCGCACAGCCCAAGAAATCTTCGTACGGCTTTCTTGTCTGATGGCTTCGGAAATTCGGCGACAGCGGATGTCTTTGCAGGGTCGGGACTTACACCTTGAGCACTCACGACATGGCCCAGGAATTTGAGCTTGCCGTAAGCGAACCGACATTTTGACGGCTTCAGTGTCAGTCCGGCATTCTGGATAGCCTCTAGCACGGCTCGCAAACGTCTCAGGTGCTCGTCGAAGTCGCTGGCGAATACCACGACGTCGTCGAGATAGACGAGACAACTTTGCCATTTCAAGCCGGAAAGAACGGTGTCCATTACGTGCTGGAACGTCGCCGGTGCTGTGCATAGTCCGAACGGCATCACTTTAAATTCGTACAGCCCGTCCGGCGTGACAAAGGCAGTCTTTTCACGATCTCGTTCGTCGACCTCGATTCTGCCAGTACCCACTCTTCAGGTCCATCGACGAAAAGTATCGGGCGTGGCGCAGCCGGTCCAGGGTGTCGTCGATGCGTGGCAGCGGGTAGACGTCCTTTTTTGTTTCGGCGTTCAGTCGGCGATAGTCCACGCAGAACCGAAGAGTCCTGTCTTTCTTTTCACCAGGACTACCGGTGAAGCCCACGGACTGCTTGAGGGCTGGACAATGTCGTCATCGAGCATTTCTTTGACCTGCTTCTGGATGACTTCTCTTTCTTTCACAGAGACACGGTACGGCGACCGATGAGCAGGAAGAGCGTTGTCTTCAGTGACAATTCGGTGTTTCGCAACGGTCGTTTGGCGCACCTTTGACGACGTGGAGAAGCACTCATTGAACTCGGCGAGAAGGTCACTGAGTTGTCGTCGTTGTGGGGTAGGCAGGGTTGGGTCGATGTCAAACTGCGAAGGCGGCGTTGTCTTGGGTGGCCACGAAGAGAGGTCTTCTGATATTCCGGCGATTGCGGCTGAGTCCGGGAGTTCCTCGGCGTGACCCACGGCGGTGCCTTTCGTAAGGTGCTGGGCCTCCTGTCGGAAGTTCGTTACGAGTGCGACAGTGTGTCCGTCTTGGAGCGCCGCGACGCCTCTTGCGATGCCGATCCCTCTTCCTAGAAGCAACTGGAGGCTTCCTTCGAGCAAAACGTCGCCGCAGAAAGTCTCATCAACCCCGACGGGTACGAAAACACTTGACCGCGGCGGTAGGTTCACGTGGTTTGCGAGGACTCGTACCGCGGATGACGTCGCTTTGGGTTCCTCTTGTGGTGGAGCAGGTTTTCGTAGCGTCAGCCGGTTTGCTCCGAGGTCGATGACGGCGCCATACTCGCAGAGAAAGTCCATTCCGAGGATAACGTCCCTCGAACAGTCTCGCAGAACGACGAACTTGACAGGGCACGTCTCACCGTGGATCTCGACGCGAGCAGTGCATCTCCCAACCGGTGTGATGAGGTGCCCTCCGGCGGTTCGTATTTGAGGTCCATCCCACGGCGTCGTGACTTTTCGAAGGCGGCGGGAGAGCCTCCACTCAAAACTGAGTAGTCTGCTCCGGTGTCCACGAGTGCTTATGCGTCGTGGCCGTCGATGACGACGTTTATGGTATTGGACACCGTTGCAGGGGCGTCGTTTCGGTCTGTGGTAGCACTCGAGTGGGGGCCCTCCGACGTTCGTGGAGGATCTTGGCGTCGGTCGTCTTCGGCAACTCCACCTCCAGGGGTTGCCGCGCCTAGTTTCCCCGGCGAGGAGCGAGGGGTGACAGGCTTTCACGTCGGGCTCGGTGCATAGGCTGAAGCTGGACGTCGTGGCGACGGCGACCGCAACTCTCGGCGGGACGCAGGCTCGGGGGACTGAGGTCGTCGCAGGTACTTGTCGATCTCCCGAGGTCGTTCACCATAACGGGGGCGCGGGTCGTTCGGGTGGAACCCGCGCAGCCCGAGTCGTCGGTATAGGCATCGGCGGTAGGTGTGGTCTGCTTCCCCGCAGTGGAAGCACAGTGGGCGTCGGTCGGGCGTCCGCCACACGTCGGTCTTCCGGGGTACGCGGGGCTCCGTGCAGGCGTACTGGACTTGGTCGTCGTGGCGTCGGTCGCGCTGCGGCGCAGGAGACTGACGTCGGGGCGGCGCGACATAGGCGCGAGTAGGAGGCGGTGGCCGTCGGGCCACTGCGGCGTAAGTTAGCGTGGGTTCTTCGGAGACTGCCACGCTGATGGGAGCCTCTGGTTGGATGGCTCTCTGCACTTCTTCCCGCACGACCTCGGCGATGAAGATCGAGGCGGGGTGATCAGTGTCGGGTAGAATTTTCCGGAGCTCTTCCCGGACGATGGCCCGGACAATTTCACGAAGGTTGTCAGCGCGGAAGCGGCCCTCGTTGAATCGGGAAGATGCCAGCGTCGAAGCAACAGACGTGTCGGCGAGTCGGTTGTAGTGGCTGGCTGGGGCTTGCTGGGCACGCTCGATGTTCGGTGCCTCGGCGACAAAATCTTTGACAGTTGTCGGAGGGCTGCGGACAAGGCCACCTAAGATGTTGTCTCTCACGCCCCGCATGAGGATTCGTAGCTTCTTCTCTTCTGTAGCCCGGGGGTCGGCGCGGGCGCTCAGGCGCAGAACGTCCTCTACGAAGCCGGTGACACTCTCGTTGGGACCCTGGGTTCTGGTTCGCAGTAGGTCCTCGGCTCTCTCTCGGCGGTGGTGGTTGATGAATGTAGCCTTGAGACTGGTCTTGAAAGTGTCCCACGACGTCAAAGTGGACCCACGACTCGTCATAGCGGTCCCCTGCGAAAATAGACGTTGTGCAGGCGCTGCTCGTCGGTCCAGCAATTGTGGCGGGCAACGCGTTCATACTGGTCAATCCAGTCTTCGACGTCTTCGTATTTCTCGCCGTGCAATGGAGCAGCCGTCCGCGGTACGACGCGCAGGTAAACGACGGCAGGAGCGGCCGGGGTCTCCGACTGGTTGGCCATCGTCGTCCTCCTTGTTTGCTTGGTCTTGGATGGCAAGGGTCCTAATTCTGGGGGTAGTCCAAGGTTCCGGCGACTTGATCGGATCTCGGTCTGGTGTTCGTTGGGTTCTTGGGGGCTTGGGTTCGGACTTGCACTGCGGGAACTCGGAGGGAGCGCTGCACGGACATGCGGTACCCCGCACCTCCACGAAAATGTCACGAATGGCAAGTGATGAGGCGGCGAATGACTGAGTAAACTGAACGTTTAATGGGGCGAACTTGTGCCCAAAAATAAAAGGAAAAAGAAAGATAACAACAGATCGTTGCGGGTGTCGAAGGCGGCGAAGCAGCACGATCGAACGCTGAGGCGAAACTGACTCCGGCTGGCCACGCGGAGCCCCTTTTGTACACGCGTGGGTTTCTGGAACAGTCGGCGTAGAAGGTTCGGCGTGTAGAACATTGTAAACTAGAATCAGCAACACGGTTCTTGAATTTACCAGAACATTACATTAGAGTCAACAAAAATGCGTACCCGCGGCCAGGAATCGAACTCTGGCTTTCTGCGTGTCAGGCTTTCTGCGTCGAAGGCATGCGCGATAACCGTTAGGCCACGAGCGCGCTGCCTACTTAGTCAGCTGCGCTCGCGGCAATATATATGTATATAAATGCCGCCCCCCCCGCCAAAAAAAAAGAACAACAACAATTACTACAACAGATACTGAGATATATGTGTATTTTTTTGTGGCATATCAATAAGATGCTCCTGCAAAAAAGGCGTCAACTATCCCGGAATACACATACAGGTACACACTGAAATACTTTGCCGAACGAGGTAATTCTCCGCAAACAGGTATACTGATGCCGTGCTTTGATAACAACTTCATAGGTATCGGAAGTATCAAATATTACAAAAAATTGAAATGTTCGAATTGTAAAGCATTAAACATATTCGTCTCATAAACAAGCAAAATCGCAAACTTCGAAAGTGAACTGATTACATTTCAGCATCAGTACATTTTCAAAATAACTTTTAATCATGGCACCGACGATTTGCTTGCAGTACCATGACTGGCGAAAGAAAAAGCCGCTCTACTACCGCCCATGAACATATATTGGTGTTAAGATGAAGGACTACCCTCTTGATTGGAGGAACTCCTGGAGAATAGAGAAGCCTTTTCTGGGGTCGTCGAGGTAGCGAAAGACTTCCGCTTTCATATGGGTCTGTGATGATCTCGGTAAAGACGTGACATCACATTTCTTCGAACTCGTAGAAGTTGTGAACATGGTCCGCGCGAAATGAGCCCTCTTTCGCTTCATTTCGTGTTTAGAACAGCCTGATTTCTAGTCTTGCCGCTAACTTGAAACGCGAGTGTACGTCACAAACTAAAGCGGGTGTTGGGAGGAAGGGGAGGAGGAAAGAAAACAATATTTTACAAGGGAGCAGCACCCACCGAATCTACAATAAATGACAGACCCAGCAAAAACGACTGACTCAACTTACCGTTCTTCGAACCACTTTTTAAAACTTTGGCGACCTCTTTTTGCTACTACTATATGCAAGGTGATCATTACTCCCCTCCATCTCCTATTACTGGATGTCATGTGGTGGGTTCATATGGTAAATTCTGGATCCCCTTTCACGCGTAAATGCTTTACAAAAATGTATCGAGATACCTAAGCCTAGCCAGGTATCGCGATACAATCGATACATTGTAAGAGAACTTCCTTATCGAGACTGTTCTCGACGACCGTGGTTTATTAACATGAACGTAGTATTTTTTTGTAATGCACCTTTGATTTAAATCTAAATTCGGACAATGATCGCAAAACTTGAAGTAACAAAAATAAAAGAAAACACGATTCCATAAGGATGGCGCCAACGACGTTCTTACTGCCGACGTATTTCATCTGCGTGTCGGCTGCTTTCTTTCGCTGGTCGGCTACACCTTCCGACACTACTCCCGACGCCGACTATCAATACCTGCTCAAACGCGCCACGCCAATAGGCTCGGTCGTCTGCGTCCCCGTCCGCCGTTGACCCTGGCAAGTTTCATGGCCCTATCTCTTACAGTGGGATAGCTACGCTTTGTAATTTTGGGTGATGAAACCGACGTGTGAGATAAACCTTTGACTAAAAGGATTGATTGCTACGTGGAGAACCCGATTTTTACGGCCCATTTTAGATCGCGTCTGGGTATTTCAAACACCCTATGCTATATCTAGTATGCTATCGTGTTACATTTGTATCGCGATGCTGCCCAGCCCTAGTGTTGTACCATATTTTATTGTCTAAGCGTAAGGAATTGAAACATCTATATTTAAGTAACTGTGCATATTAATACTACGAATAATGTTGGGAGACAGAATGTGCAGCGTGTTTTTAGCTCTGCTGTGGTCGTGTGACAACTACGAGGTGTGGCACACCTAGGAGGGTATTTAGGAGCTGTTAGACGGACATTTTGTCAGTCGACAGCGCGACGTCATAGTGTCACGTGACGTAATGGCGTCACTTGATGACTGTCACGATGATTACGTCGCGTGAACATCTTCAGCTTAATTTAACGGGGCCCCTGTATACATTGTACTTTGGTCACATGGTCCCATGGCCATTATACACCAGTTATATTTCCCTGCTATAATTGGCGGAAATTTGCATTCCACTTGTTGCACCTCCATTAAATTTTTGCGTTAAATTTTCGTTACACATGTTGCACTTCCGTTACTGCACACTCATTACACTTTGATGTCCTGAAACCCTTGCCTTATAAAGACTTCGTGTAAAATATCCATACTATTGTTCTACCGAAAGATCTCTCGAGCTACTTATAGGATACAAAATATAAGACATGAGCAAGTTACAAGTATACATTTTACAATAGATACTTAACGTCACTCATTTGTAAACCTTTCTGTCTCGCCAAGAAAGAGTACACCCAGGAGCAAACAGAACAAATGAATGAGTGTTTGGAGTGTCATATTGAGGCCTGTTCCCTACATTGAGGGCATCGTTCAATCGGTGCTGCACTGTACCCTTTTCAAAAGTCAGAGTCACCTTGTGGCTGTCCCAAAGGCTCCAATATTGCCACTCTAATGAAGGTGATAGGAGATCATGACCGGCTAAATCGAGCACCCTTGATTTAGTGAATCAAAGATGACGTAAAAGGGTCAACATATTTTCCTCTTCCTGCTCTATGCTTTCGAATACGTTCCCTTTTCCTTGTGTGGCAAAGCAATGTAATGCCGCCATTAAAGCGTCGGGTCTGGTTCCGCAGAGATTGATTAGGCTGACTTTCAAAAAGGGCCTATTAGCGCCAAATTTGTTGGTGACTTAGAAAGATTTACTCCTCTCAATGATGAGGTCTCCTGTTCACATTTGTAGTTCCACGAGGCAGATCACCGCAGCGGTTTCAATGTCATAAGATACCAAGTTGGCAGGAGGATCTCTATTACAGCCGAGTCTTATTCTGTCTGGCGTTACAGTGAGATAAACACTTCGTTCCGAAAACAATTCACTGTAAAACCTACAGCATTCACATAATTTCAGTACTTCAGCGGTGGTTTTTGAACTTGTTGATCTCAAATGGGAGCTGCTTGCGTCATATGTGCTGTGACAACTCCTTGAAACGTTTGATGTCCGGAAACGTGAAACAGCGCCACTGAAACAATTCTCACATGTCATATCAGAGGTGTTAGCAAGTGCAGCATCAGCGCTAAAGCCTACACTGCTTACTGCGCTAAATTAGAGCTATGCCGAATGTGTGCACAGATATTTAGCTGACCCCGCGCAAGATTTGTAAACCCAACCTTGCACACCGCCCAAGGGATTTCTCAAAGGAGATACTATATTTGCGTCTTTAGCGTTTTGATTGAAGCTCCTCAATCGTCTTCAGGGTCCCAATCTAAGTTCTTGATGTCGAAATTAATTTGTAATTTCTATCTCCTACATACCATTCCGCTCCATCGAAGGCCTGTGCAGCTTTAGTCAATAAGACAGCCAACTGGTATCATGATGAAATGACCAGGCAGTAGCAGTGTTAAAAAAATCTCCACTCCATCTCCCCTGAGACATCGTAATTAGAAGGATTTGATGTTAATACCCCTGTGAGTGATTGATATAATTTGCAACACCAATATTGAGATTGTACGTGCTTTATAGGGCAAATAGAAGTATTAGGGGGGATTTGTGTCTATGTTTTGTTGCCAAGATTGTGACGTTTGAAGGGGCGGTGCAACAGGTTTTGCAGCTTAACTAAATTCATTGCCTTAACAAAACGCTTTTTAATATTTGTTTTTTTATGCAAGGGCACGCGCAAAAAAATAGTGCCAGATGAGCAGCGCTTACACCCTCAACTTGCAATCAGAACAAGCGGTCACCTGATCTGATGCCGATTATAGTGGCCCAAAGTTAATCATACCCACTCGCGGAGCTTGGCAAAGCACATAGCACGAACTGGCTGGCGGACATTGTAAAGGGTATGTTATACTCCGACGTTGAGCGCAGCGAACGTAGTGTAGCGCATGATTTTGGGCCTCTGATTGGCCGGCGATCAGGAACTCGATATCTGCAACCAATCAGTATCGGTGTCCACTGCGCTACGTCGTGTTTGCTACGCTCGACATCTGAGTGCAACAGAGCCTTCAGTGTTTGGATATTCCTGTTATCCCAGATATTGGACACGAACCACTGCCCAAATGCTCGTTAAAGACCGACGACCAGTTCGCGCTTTCCACGTTTCCCCCGCTCGCTCCTCTCCTCCCTTCTACCCTATCCACTGTTGCCTGTTTCCTCCTCCCCCATGGTGAGGAGGATCTTCTGCCTTGCAGAATCTTGGGTCTGGTCGTCGGCCTTTAAGGCATCAATTGTCAGGAACCGAAGTCGAGCGTTCACGTAGTTCACATGTACTAAGTGTTCAAACCGCATTCGACTATCGTCAGCATTAGGTAACACCTGTGATACGTGAACACTTCATCGCCAGTGACTATATAATCAAGTTTTGCAGAGAGGCTTTTAAAAATGTCAGCTATTATTCTTGAAATTTCACTGCTACAAAAACATTTCTTTGACAGTGGCGTTGCCTGTGAATATATACTTAGGTCACACTAGTGCCAGTAAGATTGAGTAAAGTAAGATAAATTCTAACAGAACATTGTTGCACACCCCCTTTAAGACATAAATCCCCGCTATCCTCGAAAGTAATCAATTTTGAATCGATATTTTTTTGTTTCAGGTTTTCCAGGTTGCTGAACAAAGAGAAACCAACTTGTAGTTGGTTTAAGAAATACCTTACACAGATATTGTTCATCTCTAATATAACCTTGCGGAGCTTCTTAATCTCCCCTTTTTCTTTTCTTTTGCTACGCACAAGCACTGCTTGATTGAATTTGCTTTTGTGTTTATTCATGGCTTAAGCATTTGCAAGGTGTCAAGATGGCGATTTAGAGGCTGTAGGTTTTAAAACATACCAAACTTACCTACTTTTTCTCCTTTTGTCATATGCTTTTCTACCTTTTTGTTTTACTCACACTATACAAACACACCACAACACAATAAACGCCAGGTCAAGAAAGACCTTTTTTTACGTTATTTCAACCAAAAATAAACGATGATAGAGGAGCTGCTTTTCATCTTTCGTTACCGGCTACAGAATATATATCTTGTTACTTATGCACCTCAGTTACTCGCGTATTTCTGCAAGAAAAGCCAAGCAAGATGTTCAGTCTGGTGATTTTGCCAGCTGTAAAGTTTACTTTTTTATTGTTTTATTCAGAAACAAAATCTATTCCTAGAAATGGTTATTTCCTGTAACCCCAAAAACGTTGCAAATGCCGAATATAGTAACGATTACAAATTTCACGATACACATACTAATGACATTACGATAATACATTCTACTCCGCTCATGCGCATTAGACTGCTCTAGCGACCAGAAGATGCTAGCCGCTTCCTCGCTTTCCCGAGGATGAGAGCTGCTATTTGTGCACCGTGATACATGATACAACATTTTCCAAAGCAACAGACATGGACGTCTCCGGTGTCTTGACGAGTTTCCATGGCGATAGACGGCAGTAGCCACAATTCCCAGTCAAAAGGGGAAAACTCTGAGAGTCCACGCGTTCAGCTGCTCCAACTGCGCTATGGCTTTTGACGCCAATCCCTCTGAATTTTCCAGGTGTAAGATGTGAAGTATTTTAATCATCTTTGAATTCTCAGAGTCCAACGTGGCAACAGGTTTTGGAACAGTACAACGTCAAACCAAAAAGCTGTATTCACCAATAAAGAAATATCTAAAAACAATAAAGATTGCCTGAATGGTTTTCAATTCCAAAGTGATATTCTTGTATTTAAAGCGTAGGGTCGTTAATAATATTGGGATGAGTTCACCAGCCCCTCGGTCCCTGCACCATCCCCATTATATTGTGCATTTCTACAGACCTCACAGGCTTTAATTACGCACGTCAAAGACTTTACATGGGTTAGAAAATATCAGGGCTCTGCCTCACCGCCACCAGTCCAATAAACAGTCACTCATATAAATCTATAATATATATATATATATATATATATATATATATATATATATATATATATATATATATATATATATAGTCAAACGCAGCTACAACGAACGCTTCTACTACGACATAGCCTGTACATCTGCTTTATTGGGGTCATTAAAGTGCGGGACGGATATAACGAAGTGACGTGTATAACGAAGAATTATCGTGGTCCCACACGCTTCGTTATACAGGCGTTTGACTGTATATATATATATATATATATATATATATATATATATATATATATATATATATATATATATATATATATATACTGTTGCGTAGGACGACGAAAAGTGCATAGGAAATAAGAAATAAACGTACCTCGAAGCTTTTTGGGGAGTTTTTAATAAAACTCCACAAAAGCTGGTGGCCGTTTGTTTCTATGTATATGTATACACCAACTCATGTTTACAAACAAACCGGAGCGCCCGGAGCGCCCCTAGCGGACGCCACCGGCGCCGCGCATGCGCGATGGGGGTGTGGACAACAAGCTCGCCGTCGCCCATAAACACACCATTGAAATGCGATGTTGTCGGCGTCAGTGTGAGTCCCCTGCCCTTTTTCGCGTTCGAATTGCTGGTTCTACGTCTTCCTGGCGATGTCTGACTATCTTGAGCGGCGTCAGCGAAATTACCGAGGCTCGTTACACCGCCAAACTTCGCGTGAATAATGTGACATGTGGCGATTCATTCCGCGTGGACGCCGCAGAATGTACGCTAAAGCCTGATTCGCATGATGAGATTTCGCTCGAAATTTTCAGTCACGACGCCTCACGGGCCGCAGAAGCGTGAACCGTCGCTGAGGTGGTCGACGTCGACACTGAAAATCGCAAGCAGAACCGGACCAACTGAATTAGGCATAACAAGTCGGTGATGGTCACTGGTAACAATGATCAACATCTTGTATCTACTGTTTAAATCGAGCCTGCTTACCAACCTTCAAAATTAAGTCTTTTGAGGCCTGCACTTACTTCTTATCGCAAGTACCGGGCCAACATTTGGTCTACGGACCGGCGTCGTCTAAGAGAGCAGACGACAAGCAGAAACGTTTGAAAGAGCAGACGACAGTTCGAACAATCAGGCGGCCGTTTGAACTTGAAGACGCACTGAACGTAGTCCGCAGGTGGTCCGCAACTTGACGGTTTTCTGGCGTTCAAGTTGGAACAAAACACATAAATCTGATGACCACAAGTATCCGTGAGTTCAACCCAAAGTGCCTCCCGCCCAAGCAATCGTTGTCCGACGGCGTCTGCTTTTCCCTTTTCACGGCACATATCCAGATTCTCGGACGAACCGAGCACGTGAAAACTGACCTTCAAACCTTTCTCGACACTTTTGGTACGACCCCAGTCGCGGCGTTTTGACGAGAACACGGGTTTTCTCCAGGTTCCTTTCAAAACAACGCAGGAATACACGCCTGGCATGGGGACTTCTGCCCACAGCCCCAGACCGGAAGTGCGACCGACGCGCACCACCGCGCCGTGACGTCACAGAGATGAGTTCGTGTATATATATATATATATATATATATATATATATATATATATATATATATATATATATATATATATATATATATATATATATATATATATATATATATATATATATATATATATATATATATATATATATATATATATATAATGTCATATTCGCGGACAGGAACACAAATGAAATGTATTTTTGGTTCGGTCACCTGCCAAAGGTTACTGAAAAAACAAGAGAAAGGCTGTGCATACGGCACAGCTGCACGTTTCAGACGCTACGTCTACGAGGCGAGTCTAGTGATATAAAACGTATATATTGAATGTTTCAAAAGTATTTGAAAGTCACAGAATTAATAAAATGAAACACAAGAATCAAATTAAACATATTTATTTTTAGTCACATATTCCATAATCAATCACAGAGTTAGTCGAGATGCCATGCTTGTCACAAGATGGCGGCGCAGAGACGTCGTGTCAGCGATCAAACGTACTCTAATCCTCTTGCTAGGGGCATATCTTTTGAACTGAAAGAAATTATTCTTTCACCTTCACCTTTGGCTAAATGAGGTCTATGTACGATCGACCTTTCAGAGATATATATGCAATAGTGACTGAGACAAAGAGCCTCGAGCTTAAATTTTAAGCTCAAGTTTCACATTTCACGCATAATTAGAAACACAGTATTGTCACAAGTTATTCTTAGCACCTAGTTTAGTTTGAGGTGTATGTCTATTCTACTTTGAAATGATACCAGAAACAAGTCAATAAATGACACATCTGCTAGCAACAGCGAGTCAAACTGTACTGAGGGCGCACTCAGACGGCTCATTGAAAGTGCCGTTTTACCCCGCGCCTCCGCGGGAGGGAGTGAATGAGCGTGTTTCAAGTAAGTGAGGCATGGTGTCAAGTACAATAACTATATCACGACATTATCTCCATCATGGCATGATAGCAATGGCTTTCTGGTTTATAGCTATAGACAGCGGTTGGCTGTTATATCGAGGTTTGTTTCCGTTGCACAATGTTTTTGTACATACACCCCTTCGGGTGTGGCACTGCCACGTCAAAATAGATTTGAGTAAATTATGTTAAAACCCCAATGTTTACATTGAGTTAGCGCTCGTCATATTTGCTTTTGCTACCCTCTGTCCTTCATGCTATTTGTCTGTTAAATATCACAAATTCAACAGGACCACTGCCAAGCTTTTATTGATTTTTATGTACCCATTAAAAAGCGCTTCGTGTAGTGCTAAAACATTTTTTATATATATTACGATAGGCTCCGGACAAAGTACACATGTTAGCATGTCATTGGCATCACGCAATCTCATTGAATGTTATAAGCGACTTCGACGCAGATAATTTAGACACCTGAAATGAAAGGAAAGAATCATTAAGCAAATTGCACATGAACTGCAAACTAAACGGATAATGCTTACTCTTTAGTTTAATACTTCGTTTTGTGATTACAAATGTTGTAAAACTTCTATGCGTGAAATATATATATATGGTGTTTTTTTGTAATTGTTACAGATTCTTTATAAAATATGCGTTGTACCTAAACCATTTCGGCCTATGCAGGAGAGTTTCACGGCCAGGGGCATAATACAGGTGGATGAACCTCACACTAAGTCAGTTAGCTAACTATAATTTGTTAATTAGCTTTTTTCAATTATTGAAGATACAAATATTATCCTACCCGAACCTTGATGAGCGTCATCGAAAACCACGAAATGGGTACATTTTAGAAATATTCGGAGTGTAGAAAGGGTGGTGGGCTAAACGTACCCCTCGTGCTACAGGCACAAGGCTATTAGTGAGAAAACGCGCCAACGTGGTTTTTCCGTCTCTAATTATCCGAGTTTTGGCACAGCCAGCATTGTGCCCGTTGGTATAAATTGGTTGATTTAGCGAAACTTTGCGCTTCCTATATTCCAAATCTATGACTTCAATTTAATTAAACATATTTTAATGGCCCTCAGCAAGTTTATAGTTAGAACGATATGTTTATCTTCACTAACTAAAAAATTAACTGAGCAATCTTAGTGAATTACAATTCACCCGCTCTATTAGGGAGTTTTAGAATAACGTACGCAATTTTAGCGCACGCTAGCGCTAAATTTAGCGCTTGTATTAGCGCACGCGACGCAAGAGAGTTTTAGAATAGCGTTTCTCCGTCGCGACGCAAAAGCCCAAGCATCTCGCGCTTGCGACGCCACCAAGATACAGTCACAATTTTTATTTCACACACGAAATGCTGTAACTTTAGAAAAAAAAACAAGTTTTTTGGTCCAGAGTACCATTTTAGATTTGTTTAAACATGAGAATGCGACGCGAGCGGTTGACCGGTCGTGTCCGCTTGCGTCGCCTCGGCAAGAGAGGTCTCGTGTACTGACCTTCGCACATCGTACCTTCGCCGAGAAATGTTCGCGCGTCGCAAGCATCAAGTTGCCGGTGATCGTTGCCAAACCGAGTACAATGTCGTCCCGTATTGAAAATCGCAGTCGCGAGGATGCCGCCGACGTCGCACTCACGACGCCGCCAAAGCAGCCGCCGACATAATCCTGGAAGCCGCCATTTTTTTAACTCTGCTCGTCTTGGCTTTAGCCAACTTCTCATCACGAATCCTCCTTGGAGAAGCGCAAAGACTCTTTGCGTACGCACGCTATTTCCGAGAAATAGCGCACGCTAAAATTGCGCACGCAAAGCGCAAAACCTGGTTTGCGTTCGGAGCATGCGCAATGGCGACGACGCTATTCTTTGCGTGCGCAAAGCTTTAGCGTGCGCTATTCTAAAACTCCCTATTATGTCCCCCTAGCCATATAACTTACCGGCAAATAGCCCATTTGTCTAGCTTTCACGAGTTTTAAAACAAATCTGTAGAGCCTAAAAATACACCCTTTTTACAAGTCTTGTTCTGAGGCTTCATGCAAATCCTGTGATAAAGTTAAAGCATGACTTATTGTGTCTAAGATCATTCATAACCAGAATGCGTTTTATTTATTGTACATACGACACTTCGCCCACCCCATCAAAAAGGCACGCTGTAGTTATTTTTTTTTATACTGGGAGAAAAGACTAAGACCTATTCGAAACAGGCTTGCAGTAATAAACGTGTAATTGCATTACTGCTCTTATGAGAGGCATATATATGTTTGAAATTGTTTACAACAACGCTAGACGCACGTAATCAAATAATGCGCGATACGTTAGACTGTGCTTTCACAAGAAATGAGTTAGAATTAGTAGAGTTTTCAGCAGTATAACCACAGACGATACTGATGCGTGCGCAAATGGTGGTGTTAATGGTTCGATGGCACAAGGATGCCGTGAATACCCTATATATATATATATATATATATATATATATATATATATATATATATATATATATATATATATATATATATATATATGTACATCCACGTATACCATGAGCCAAAGCCCGTTAATTACGAAAAAACACCTGCCTTTGCGCTTGCGCGCTTTGTATTGCAGTGCTCTCAGCCGTGGCTCGAATAAACTAGGCCTGCATTCTGAATAGGGCGCAGTTGACAGATTCGCGTTTTTTCGTGTCTTTTTTTTAAATTATAATTCGAGTGCGTTTTTTGAAGTCCAGACAAAAGAACCATGTTGGAGTTTCTTGCTAAAAAACACTGAATTGTATCTTTTCAAGGACGCTCTACAACTTTGTTCTTGGAACTTTTGCTCTGATATTGTACTTTTCAAAAGTTCATTACTTAATTTAATTAATTATTTTATTTGGCAAAATACAAAAAAAATATCCTGGCTTGCTATAAACATTGAAAGTGCTTATTTATTTAATTTCGTCTTCCTAAAATGCACCAAAATTTTTTTCAACCCTGGCTCAAGTTTTATTTTTATTTATTCACCCAGCTCGTGAAAGAGTGATCAACAAAGTTTCCTACGGCGCCCGTAAACTGTTGGGAAAGAATATGTTGGTCAGAGGACGGCAACTCTGGTCTTGAAGCGGTCATGAGAAGGCGCATGGAAGATTATTAAGGATTTTTTATTTTCCATTGCGATACATAAACGGAGGAAACAAGAGAAAAAAGCTGTGAGAACAGCTTGACGGAGCCCTTGCTCCCTTCTAGTGGCATAAACAGAAGTCAAACCAAAGCAACAGCGAAAATCACTGAGAAAACCGACATAACAAAGATGGCCCACTGCTCCCATTGGCATAAAGAAGAACACCACGACGAAGTCCTCATGGACGGATGGAATGCGACGAGACCGGCATACTTTCAAAACCTTGTGCATGCATGCTGTGCCTGTAATCAGGCAATCGCAAGGTCAAAAGGAATCCTCACTGTTACTGAGACCGCAATGCAGTTTCACAAATAAAGATGTTCACCTCTTCAATCCCATTTCCAGCGCTAGTGGCGCCTACCAGGCGACTGCTGTGCTGTTGAAAGAAAATCCGCCTGTTCCGGGCGTCGATCCCGTGTTTGTTAGCATACACTTACTCTACTGATGGCTAGCCACAAGTTAGCTTAGTTGGTAACACACTCCTCTAAACTGAGAGAGTGTTCAATATTGATTCTTATCAAGATACGTTTTGTTTTATGGCAGACCACTCGCCCAGAGGGCGTAGATCGCGTTGCATTTTAGGTGACAGTCAAATAATACTTGGGAAATATTCTCCCTGAATTATAAGCATTCAGTGTATTACCAATCGCCTCTCTCACTTAGCTCAACTAATTGTAGGAAGCTCATTGTTTAGTTTTCAAATGCATCATGGTGTTAGATAGAAACTGACTTCGAAGTGTGCACGTTGATTTTATGAACACAATAGTCCCGTGTAGGATATTTCAGTCCCTATGTTTAATTATAGGAGACCTTTACAAAAAGCAATGTAATCACTGAAGCTTCTTGCCTTTCTAGCGCTTTTTTCAGACCGCATTTTCACACGCTACGGTTTGTCGAGTGGGGTACTAAAGTTCTTGCAAATGAATAAATGAATTCAAATAAAGGACGCGAAAAAACTTCAGTGGTTTGCGATTAAACAACGTTTCCATATGTCAGGAGTTGTGCGTCCCGGCACGGGCCATATTCGAAGGGTTTTGGGGTGGTAACTTTGTGAGAAACCTGGGGATCCAAAGCTTTGAACCAGGTTGTACGCATGCTAAATCGTCTGTGGTCATTTCCACCGCAAGGGGGCCAAGTGCAATTGGCCACTCTAAAGCCCCTTGATAAAGGTGTTTTTTAGAATTACCGCCAACCATTGTTGTGGAAACGCGCAAGACACGTGCCACGAGTGGGTGCTCCACCGCCATTCGCTTCCAAAGGCCGCTAAATGCAGTGCTGCGCCGCCATTTGCTTCAAGGGCCACTCATGACTCGGGCCTCGTGCGCTGGTGCATTTGACGCTACTTGCAAGACAAATTCAAGCATATCGATGGGCTTCAGGCAATACCACCTAAAAGACAAGGCCTGCACGTGACGTCATTGTTAGTGAATTCCGACTTGTCCCAAGCGGCAAACACGCTGAAGCTTGACGAGAGTATGGGCAACATCACAACTACGTTGCAACGATCAACACAAAACTGGCAGTACGAAGCTTGGTCAGTTCTTCGTCTCTCGCTTGGTTTTCGCCTCACTCCACAGTTGCTGCAGTATGTATTGTGGGCTGCTCGTTTAGTGGGAAAGGGCTGACTAGGTTCTTGATCATATCTAGGACAACTTCTGGAAGTAACCGATTCTATATGAAGCTTGCTGCACCCGTCTTAGTACGGCCGACGGAGCCGCCGTAACTAGTTCCACAACACGGAGTGTACCGTTTGTTTTTCGTTTGTTTTTCATGCGATGTGGCTTGGGAGTATGCCATTCTTAACATAGAATACAAGGACTAGGTACAGCACTTTCAGCAAAATCTAGGAACGCGGTTTCACATGTTCTGGAATGTGCAGAAACATGACAGGCAGCACTTCGCAGTAGTTTGCTGCCATTCGTGCTTTTATAGGGTAATTTGGCGGCGGTTCCCAATAGTTCCGTTTCATGCAGCTTGTGCACTCCTGCACTCAAAAATGTTTCAAGCGCCAGCATAACGCCATAATCTTCAACTTTTGTTCAGACATTTGCGTCGGTTGCGTCCACAGTAACCAAAACAACCATGACACATTGACCGGTACAACCGTGACTCACGATTGCGTCTCGAATGTACTGCTTCCACGACTTCTCACGTTGGATACAACAAACTGTTTTCCGGGTGCAGGCGAAATGTTGCAAAAGCATGCTTCAAAAATCTTTGTCTCTTAAGAAGGGCCTGGTGGACTGATCGAGTTCTGGTGTCAGTGTCCACTGTTAATGCGACGATCCTCTTTGTTCATAGTGTGCTAACACACCCAATAAAAAAGCTGGATTTTACTGTTGCATGCAATTTCTGCTTTAGATATCTGGGTAACTCCTAAAATAAATATTTGATCTGATCGATCTGCAAAGCAAAATGAGCAACTTCTGGTCAGACGCTACACTGCTTGCTCTGTTCAGGGGAGATGGTGTAATAAGAATATGTGCCAAACAAAAATCGAATAATTATAAGTGGTACTGACATATCTTGAGCATTGAGGTAGCAAAGCTGTTCATGTTTCTACGGGTCTCGATGGCATTGCTTATAAATGCAATGTAAAGAAAGAGCGTGCGACTCAAGCACCGGTAAAAGCTAGTATTTAGTACGAATGGGTTTTTTTCAGAACAGAAAGTAAAAAGATAAGGACGATGAAGACGACAAATAGACAATTACACTTCGATTCGTTAAAACAATAGTGGAATCCTCAACCCAGTCGTAGGTTTAGTTGCACCGTGTTCTGGTAGCTTTGTTGAATAATAAAAAAAAAATGAAAGAGCTCGGTTAACTCTGTCGATTCACTAGCGTCTGTGTTACTATTTATTCGTTTCGAAGTTGAAATGTAAAATGTCCAGCCAGCTTTTAGGCAAAGACCTTGCACATGTCCCAGACTGAAAGTTGGGGATGACTATTTCTTCAGTCGCATTTTATAACGTTACGTAACATGCGCCGGCGAGTGACTATCCTCGTTCCTACATAACTGTTCTTTTACGCTTGAGACGGTACATCTGTGGTTTGTATTGCGCGTACCAAGCTACGTATGTAATAGGTTATAACGCTTGGTACGAAACGCGGATGTCCAAGTGATTTACGGTCGTATCTCGACTCCCTGACATGATCCCTACCCAGGCAGCACACGACGTCGGGCCAACATTGGTATTCAATCGGCAAACAATGGTCCAATGTTGGGCCAATGCGGCCATCGTATTACCAATGTTGGTGGTGCACTGGTTTATGCTGGCCAACATTGGCCTGTCTTGGCCAACGGCTTGCCAACGTTGGCAATCGATTGGCTTAGGCTGGCCAACATTGGCCTATCTCAGCCAATGACTTGCCAACGTTGGTAATCGATTGGCTTAGGCTGGCCAACATTGGCCAATCTCAACCAATGACTTACCAACGTTGGCAATCGGTTGGCTTAGGCTGGCCAACATTGGCCTGTCTTAGCCAATTGGTTACAAACATTGGTAATCAATTGGCTTAGGCTGGCCAACATTGGTCTATGTTAACCAATGAGTTGCCAGCATTGGTAATCGATTGGCTTAGGCTGGCCAACGTTGGCCTGTCTTAGCCAATGGGTTACCAACATTGGTAATCGATTGACTTAGACTGGGCAACATTGGCCTGTCTTAGCCAGTGGCTTGCCAACGTTATAATTACTTGGTTTATTTTTTAATGTGCTGATCGCGCACGCTGAGAACAGTCTGTAGCTATGGCTCCGAGGGGGGAACGATTTTTCTGTTTTCACACGCACAACAACTTAGCAACTGAAAAGAATGCTGTATACATTGCGAGGTGTAGCATTTTTGAACGTCCACGAAGAAAAACGCCGTAGTCGGTGACAAGTTAAAAGTAAACGCTGGGGAGGAGATCGCCTCCTCCCGATCTTTCGCTCGGCAAAAGTGGAAAGAGATGGGAGGAGCTTTTACCACCTGTCACCGACTAAAACTAACGCGCGTCATCCCAAAACTGATAGTTATGCTCAGTAAATTTCACATGAAATACAAAATGCACACTTCCTTCGATTTGTGTGTATGTTTATAAGGCAAAAAGCATAGTGCCTCTTCTCTTATGCCCATTTAGCGACGCAGCTAGGAAACGTTTCCAAGCCGGGGGGGGGGGGGAGGAGGCAGGGTTCAACCCCGAAAGATCCACCCGCCTCCCTAGTACCTATGACACGGGTGTATTGTCAGCTGTATGTGATCTTTAAAATCTCAAAGCACCTTGCTTTGCTGAGTCACAAAACACGTCCTATAATTCAAACCGAACCGGACAAAATTAAAAATAAATAAAAAGTACTAATATTTTTTAGCAAAAAATAAAACCTTAAAACAAATATCCAGCGATTGATTAAGCAATTACATGTCTTCAGGAATAAAAAATCACGTTGAATTAAGATCTCGATCACCCTATGTTTGAGGTTGGAGGTGGCATATGTCGATGCACATTTCATACAAACAAAGGTTATCACGCAACATATAACAGAAGAAGCTGGGGCATTATGTCTGCTTTCCCAAAAATGACTTCAAAGTGCGTACAAATACGACAACTGCAGTAATGACCACGGTAGTGACAACGCCCGCAGAAATATAAACTGTAATAGAGCCAATGGGTTACCAACGTTGGCAATCGATTGGTTTAAGCTGGCCACCATTTGCCTGTATCAGCCAGTGGCCTACCAACGTTGGTAATTGATTGGCTTAGGCTGACCAACGTTGGCCTGTCTTAGCCAATGGGTTACCAACATTGAAAATCAGTTGGCGCAAGGTAGTGCCTCGTTTTTTGGAACCGAGCTTTAAAAACGAATGAAGTACTCTAGGCAGTGAAAATCACGGTTGTAAGAAGGCGTCTTGATAAAAAGGCTGCTAGGAAAACGCTGTAATTCAATGAGTTATTCATGAATTAAAACTAATTGGCAAACTTTATTAAATACTTATTTGAGGGCAAAGGTGTCAATTGTAAAGTTTTATTTTGAATAGATTCTTGATGAAGCAGTTTACAACATGGTACACCCCAGGCAGCAGACTTGCTTAGAATAGCTATGGGGCCAAGTTTGGGCCTTGGCTGTAGTAGACTGGACCGGGACTGCCCAGGGAATTCGGTGAACTGCCAGCATGGCGTCTAACTGTATTTTCCGAGCACCGGAATTACACGGAACCGCCAGGGAAGGGATTTTCTTGGCGCCTTTTGTCTCTTTTTGTCCTAGCCGACCGGGTAGACAGGCGGGCGGCCACCAACACTTAGGAATTTTGTGGGGCTTCACTGTATTCACTGACCCCAGGATTTCACGGAACTACAACGGAGTGGTTTTGGGTGTAGTTTATTGGCTTTGCAGGATTCAGTGCGCCAAGGCGACTGGCGTTGTGACGAAGTTCTCTAGAAAAGCGCAAGTCTCGAAAATCAAAGGATCAGTTCATGAGTGTAGAGAGCGAGGCGAATGAACGCAATAATAGTGTCAACAAATTGATCCCTCCATGACATTTACAGCATTCATGTCTCAAATCGCCACATCTGAAACTGGAAAAACCTGCGATATAATTGTTCTTTGTTTATTTTTCAACATCACACATCGTCGCAAAGGTTCACGTACTTCGCGGTTACTCTGCTTCAACTTAGAATGAACCGCAGCACATGCTACGGGCTCTCTTGGCTTATCAGGCGCCAAAAAGGTTGCGATGCTGCACGGGAGATGCGCCAAGCACTGGAACGGCTCCGCAGGCGTTTGCAAGGTCTCAACGACAAAGCAGCCTCTTGCAACACCAGTGAGCTAACGGTGTTCGGAATTCCCACGCTCACATTTCAGCAGAGCGAGCGCGGTCGGCCAGATAGAGGCGCAGTCGGCTCTCATGTCGCGATTGCTACGCCGTTTCTCTGTCTCGCACCGACATTCGAAACAGCCCGCTCGAGGCTGCATGCGGGCCAAATATACGAGTCTATAGCGCGATATAGTGTCGTTACAACGTCTCAAGAGTAGTGCTCACCTCGACAGGGGCGCAAGCAGCGGCGCTATGTCCGTCAACGCCCACGTCAAGAACGACGAAATATACATTAAAAACACTTTTTAACACCCGAAACAAATGTTTATTTATTTATTCGTGAATTTCGCGCCACCTTAGGGACGCCATATTACCTCACTGTTCTGCAAATTCCTCAAATATGCAGACGCTATTGCTGATATTTTTATTTTTTTATTTATTCTGCGATGTGATAAGTCCTTAGCACTTTCGAGCCCAGAACCCCTTCAGTGTTGTCATCGTTTTGTTAGATTCGCGTTTTTTTTTTAACTTCAGCTTTGGGGATCTTTGCATCTGTGTTGCATTTATGATTACATGGTTTAAGAAGAGGTACTGCTTTTGTTACATGTACACAACCCTCTCGAAACAAAAAATCTGTTATTAGCGTGCTGCGAAATATACGGCACAGCTTATTTCTGAGTCATATTTTTTTCTTTCTAATTTCAGTTTATTTGGGGACATCGTGCACAGAAAGAAGACGCGGTTATTTTTGCATTTTACGGCGTAAAACATAGCATCTTCATACCTCCCGTTCTTGGTTGACATTTGGGAAGGGCAGTTCCTTTGGGACTCCGAAAACTATCTCGGCGAGAACTTTTCTTGGCAATGCAGTGGAAAGGATGAGAGCCCGCGCACAGCTTTATTCAGCTCTCAAAATGGGAGAGGGAGCGCGGGCCTGTATCTTCCACTGCATTGCCAAGACACGTTTTCGCCGAGTCGACTTCGTACTGCTGTCCTGTCCAGTCAGTATTGACAGCAGAGTAGACGCTATGCGCATTTGAGGCCAAGCGTGTCTCCGGTTACGGTCACGTGACTATAGTCTCCAAGCGGGTCACAAGGCAGAGCACGGCACCTGCCTGAAGTGAAGGACACTGCTTGGTAGACCACTCACATAGCATCCACTGCACTATCAACTTTGGGACGAACTCACAAAAGTATCCACTGACAAATCCTTTCGCTGTGTTCATTGTTCGAAAGACCCTCGAAGATAAGCCTATTGTGGGCGCACCCGCCTGATGACCTTGAAGAAGCAGGATGCACGCGAAATGCTGGAGGGAGGAGAATGTTTCCTCCTCACCTCTCCAGCAACCCATCTGCTTCCCCCTACCAGCATTCCTTTCCCTGGCCCTGACTGAACACTTAGCTGCTGTCTGTGGGGCTCAGTGTCTGAAAAGTTCTACGCGTATGTCGGCAACAAGCAATTTCTTCGAAGAAGTCACAGAAATTCTCGTGATGTGGTTTGGTTCGGCAAATGACAGCTTGTACCGCATCGTGTTGAGTCTTCACGGAGCCCTACCATCTCGTTTGTGTGTGTACGTGGTTGTTCTCCAGTGGCCATATCGAAAAATATCTCGGAATACATCTTTCAAGTCCGCTAATTTTTTGGTAAGTGCACGGCAACCTCCTTGTTGGCAACGAGTGACCGCTGTTCTACGGGTACTCTTCCAGATTATCTATAGAATTAGGCAGTGTCTTTCTCCCTGCAGCCGGGACAATAATTTTTCCGATATTCTACGGAGAGTCGCACCCATTAGCTGCCTGAAATCATGCAACTCCCGGTAGAATACTGACTTTCTTGTTCTCCCGGCTGTTCGTGGAAACACCTTTCATAAAGAACTTTTCATCGACACGTTTCGTCGACACTACATATCACCGACACTCGCTACGCGAATCGCACGTTGCGGGGAAATTTTTTCGCGGAAGTGGATATTCTATCGGCAGCCCGGGTAAAGAATGCCGGCAGTTGTCCCCTATTGGGTCTCGTATAAAACAAATTGTGAAAACGGCTATTGGGAGCTGTAGAGTAGCTCACTGGTAAGGTGTTTGTCTCATACACAACGGGACCCTGATTCAATCCACCAGTGTGGGCTTATTGTTGTTTCTCGGAAACTTTTTTAAGCATTTGACGATAATTGCAACACGTTTTTGCTTTTTATGATTAACACTGAAAAAACGAATGTTGTGAACGAAACTTTCCTGAATTAAATGGTATGGAACTGCGCCCTTCCCGGGGGTGAATGGAGAACATAGCCCGGGGAAAACAAATTCAGCAAGTTTCGGACAGCGCGTGTATCACTCGGATGGCGCATGTATCACAGTCTGCGGCTGCTCATTAGAAAAATATTAACCCAATTGTCCCACCTGGACACGCCGCTTCCCATCGGCCCACCGGCGGCCCAAGCCTCGCTGTCCTCCATTCCCCCCCCCCCCCCCCGAAAGGGAGTCTCATATTATTTAATTCAGCAAGGTTTCGTTGACAACATTAATTTTTTTTCAGTGTTAATTGTAAAAAAGAAATGCCGTAGGTATCGCCAAATGCCTAGAGAAAAAAGGTAATCCCACACTGACGATTAAACCAGGGTCCCACCGCATAAGAGACGGACACCTTTCAAGGGGGTTACTCTACAGCTTCAAATAGTTGTTTTCACAATTCGTATTATACGAGACCCAATGGGGGAACTGCTGGCATTTGTTTCCCCGGGCTGTTGTGCCGGCGGCAGAATATCCACTTCCTTTTTTCGCGGGTGTGTCACCGGCCCGCAGACCCGTCCACGCAGCTTCACGGCGACGTTCTGCGGCGGCTCATTACAAGAATGTTAACCCACGTGTCCCACCCTACATGCCATTTGCGGCGAAAAGTTGGGGTAACTTGTTACCAAAAATAAAAGCTAATCATATTATTATTTAAAACAATCTGCTGATGAAACAGCGTGTCAATGAAACGTCATTCGATGAACCGATTGCCACCGCCAATGAGAGGCGTCTGTCAGGAGAATTTTGGGGAAAATATTTTTCCAGCTGCCGGGAGAACAGACACTACGGCCTAGAATTACCCCGTTTCTGTTTGCTTTGCAATATTTTCAGCTGTATAAAAGCTTAGCCCTACCTCTTTATCTCTTTACATTTCGCAGATCGATTGCACGTCTGTACTTCTCTATGGAACACGCTGCGTGTAATAAACTTCTATGAGATTTGAAGAAAAACTTTTGTGTCTGTTTTGCTGCCTGTTTACAAACTCATGTGCGAGTACTTTTTCTTTACGCGTTTCCTTTATGTAATAAATAGGTTAATTCAGTTCGGGACGTTTTAAATAAGTTCCCACCTTCCAGACGATACGCATTCAGGGTTAACGAATAATTCGCAGGGGTGCCAGATGCTAGCTCCATAGCGATTCATTTCAGCAAGCATTTAAGCGGAGGGATGCCGCGGCTAGGCTTCTGCTAGAGCAAGTGAGCCAGCACTGCCTTTCGTGGCTTTATCGCGCCTGTTCATTTGCTTGTGCATGATATATTTAGTTACATATTTCAGAAAGAGCTAATGGTGGCCAGTCATCCTTGACTTCACGACGACTTTGCTGAGGTTGCGGAAGAACGTTTAGTCCATTGTGAGTCAAGCTCTTCAGAACATTGCGATGCTACAGAAACATGTGAACTTATGTAGAGCCTTGGCGCATTCACAACGTGCTGCTTGAGATGTGTTTTACTAAGACCAATGTGGGTTTGAAAGCGTTGATCTTAGACCTTTGGATCTTTTTGTAGATGCCATCAGTGTGAAGAATCGGCAGCTTAAAAACGGTGGTGAAGTCGCTGCCAGGGTCTTGCGACAGGGGAGGCGGCAGGAAGAGGCGTTCGGAAGCCGTAATGGCTCCCCAGCCCCAGGACTCGCCCCAGGACCCTCCCCAGGACAAGGCATATAGGCTCCCCGCTGAACCTCCTCCCTAGCCCGTTTGAATAAAAGTTCCGAAAAAAGTATTAATTGATCTTGAATTAGTCATTTGCACGCCAGATGAAATAGTGCAGAGACAAAGCATAGGGGGACCTTGCCATTTGTGCCCAGAATGCTTATTTGCAGTGGGCT